>JABUQX010075711.1:0-49944 GCA_015478945.1 Trachelipus rathkii
AAACTCGCTAAACTTTGGGTTATAAATTTTATTAAATTATGATTTATTTTAAATTTTAAGAAGATATTACATTATAATTATTATTTTTAAATCTTAATAAAATTCTTAAGAGAATACCTTATTAAAATAACATTTCACGATGACGATTATAGATTTTACCCTTAATAAATTAAGATAATGCATCGACGGTATTCGTTGCCTACTACTTATTTTTTCTTATACCTATACGCTTCTCACCCTTACTTCCTGCATCCCACGGTCAAGCCAAAGCGAGGTTTATTATTCTACTGATGAAAGTTAGAAGAGATTACAAAAACGGTTATTTACCGCTATCTAGTATTTAGCTATTCACAAAATAAAAACTTTACATCACTATTTATATTTTATATTATATATGGAATTATTATTCGCCCTTTAGTATAATGTGTATGATCGGCATATTTGTACTTAAGTACTAGGTGAGTTTTTATGTTGATAGTAGAGCGATGGAGAACTTGTTTGAAGAAGGTTAAGATTCACGGCCTGACAATATTGATTATCAGGCTTTATATTTGATATTGCCTATTTATACAATTTGTTTGCTAATTATGTTAATGATAAATATTAAATAAAAATTTATATTATAATATTACTTAATTACTAGAATTAATTTTTATTAGATCATGCTTGGGTATTATAATTTTATTTTTGAATATCGGGCGCCGGGCTATTAATTTTCATTAATTTAGATATATTATATTATAGTCACATTAACGAACTTTATTAACTTTGTTAAAATTATTCACACCTTAACGTTATCTGGTGACTTTATATAGCCGTGCAGAGCCTTATTTTTATCCATACCGTTCGAACTCACGTAACGAACGATCACCGATGGTACTTACTTTGTTGAGTACAAGATTAAGAATTATATAAAGGCACGTCAGCCAAAGCATTACCAATTTACTTCCAAAAATATTTAAACCTGACTCTTCTATTTTCGAGTTTAAATTATTTCCACTCGTATGAGTCGTCAGCGATTTATCACGAGGACTAGATGGGCGAACACTCGTAGAAGAAACGTAGACTTGAATTATGAATAATATTATCATTTATTTTATTGTAGCGCCCTTTTCAATCACATTCTTAAAAAAAATCATTTATTATACTTATTATATAAATTTACTGATATGAATTAGCATTAAATTTTTATTTTTAGAATATGGAGAGGCAGTAATGGGTTTCTTTACATTAGTTTTTTTCAAATAAACGACTTTATATATAATAACCATTTATAAACAAATAGTTAAACCTTACGCTATCTTTAGTTTGCTTTCAGTTCGCGAGCATCATGTTTATGCACCACTTGAGTTCAAGTATATTACGAAAATCGACGCTGAGAGGATGCTACCATTATTACGGAAAAGCGCGGAGCGCGTATCTGGCATATTCTGTTAATAATATCACCATGAGTAATGGACTACGCTACTTCCTTCACTATCGTTCACCAACATCATAATGGACTACTGAATCGACTTTCTTAATAGAGACATAAAACACGTCCGCTCTTCGTCAGCTTAAAACACTTCTATTTATAAACTATGTTTTATATGAAATATTTTAATTTTTTCCTTAAATAAAATTTTAATCTAAATATATAAGAGAAAGTTTTAAAAAAACTTACACCCACGGCAAAGATTTCTCCTAATAAATAGAAGCAACGACAGTATAAATTTGCGTTGTTAGTTCCATTTTGTATTTTGTATCTACTTACGGAGCTGGGCTATCTCCATTTGTCAATAGCATCACAATGATGGATGGCGTTGCGTACCTTTCTGGAGAGAGAATAACATAAAACACGTCATCTCAGCACAGCTTCCAAAATTATAACTGACTTCTTTTTAACACAGAAATAATCTCTCTTCGTTAGTGTCGATCAGTTTACCACGAATTGATTGACGACTGGAACGTAACTTAGATCGTTGCAAGAATATAGTACTCGACTGATAAATTTCTAAACTTTTTAATTCTTAGAACTTTCTCATATTCACAGATCTTAAAAATCTTATAAATAAAAACATTATTTTATATATATATATTTATACTTATTTATTGCATACTTTTCAATATTGAATATGGGGCGGCGATGCGCCTTTGACTAATTTTTTCACCCCAATAAACGACTTATTATAGCACATAACATTTAATAAATAAAAATTCTTATAAAGTATTATAAGACCTTAGCCGTATTTCGGTGCTTATATATTACCGTCGCGAGCCTGTTGGCATATATAACAATACTGTTTAGATTAGAGACGACTAGGGATCTAACCATTATTTACGATAAAGACGAGGCGAGCGTCATCTGACCATTTCAATAGTAAGACTACTACACGTAGTAATGGATACGCCTTCTCCTTCTAGTCAGAATCACTAATGACCACCGAATCGAACTCTTCCTAGATAACTATATTAACCTCTTTCGCCACAGCACCAGGATTTGGTTACGCTTCCAAAATTGTTTATTATGATACGCACCATACTCTTTTACTTAAATCAGGAGTGTGATTAAATCTATAAAACTCAGCAAGTAGGAGAACATGGTAGAAAATAATTAATAAACAAAAATTTAATCCATTTTTTAAAAATACGTCAAGACTTTTTTATTCTAAATTATGTTTCAACAGCAAAAACAAGAGAGTAATCTCTAGTTTCATAAACATAAATATACCATTCATTTTTCCCGCGATTTCTTATATTATATTATATATTATATTGGACACAAGCCGATTAATAGCAGTGTCTTCACTATTTCTTTGAGCAGAACTCTCATCAAATTACTATTCTGTTAAGGCTGTACCTATCCTTGCTTCTTCGCTCACATCTTCGGCCAGATTTCCCATCTATTGTCACACTTTAATTATGAATCACGAAGGTAGCAATTAAATTTGGTTTCTTCAACTTCTACACGATGGCGGTAGCCTCTTTTTCTATATTTAATCAGTCAATATACCCTCAGATATTCTCGAAGAGCCATATCAATCAGAGAGGAATGCGATGGCGCAATTCCGTTGAAGAAAACTCGCAACTCAGAACCTGTAGGAAACTAGTTATTCAACACGTTTTTATTTCTCGAATTTAGGATAATTTCGCACGAGAGGTTGTTATTAAAAAAAGGTTGACCTTCTCTAAAGATATTACTTATGTCCTGAATCATTCTTCTGTTTTTGATGATTCAGACTTTAGTGCGGGCGATTAAACATTAGGCCTATCATTAGTTCCGTCGTATACACACAGTATAGAAAGTTAATCTTTATCGAGGATAATTTAATTTTTGGCCTGAAATCATAGCGTGGACTAATTACATAGCTCATATAAATCTTTTAAAATACTTAAAATTAATTTTTAAAATCTAAAATTCTACGAGAAACTTTAGCAATCGGTATATAGCGATATTTTACACCTGTAACTAAAGAATTCTCCTAAAGATAAAATTGAAAAGGATCACTAGTCGACAGTATTCGGATATAATTCTAAAGTTGGACACATATTTATTTTTTACTTTTTCAACAACTTGCGTCTATATTATTCCCATGATTCAGAACAATTACTGTATGACGCCGATACAGTACGCACGCCTTTCTTATGAGTAGAGATTTTATAAAACCGTCTCGCTCAGAGTACACTCACACCGTTCCACATGAAAAATAAACTAGACTCTCTTTTCGGAATCGCCTTGCTTAGTCAATATTACTAGCGCTTCATGAGAGGGAGTAGATAGAGGGAGAACTACGTATTTTATTAGTAAGATTGACTCGAACTGATATAGTTTATTTCATTATTTTATTTTATATAAGCATTTAATAAAATCGATCTTTATAAAAGATATTATAAATACATTTAATTTCTTTATTATAACGTCAAATTTTCATGTTTTGATTATGTTTATATATCAATAATATTAATAATAATATATATTTCATTTATTTTATAATTTTTAAAATATCTGAAAAATTGGATAGATATTAATTATTTTAAAAAATTACAAAACTTATATTATATCCACATCACAAAGACGAATAGATGTTGTTATATCACTTAAAATATAGTATATAATGACGCACGTATAACGTAATCGTTGCCTACTTTTATTTCACTCATCTACCTGAGCGCCTCTTTCTCACTTTCGTTACAGTACATTTACTATGTGGCTACGGCCGAAGCAAACTATTCTTATGATGGAGAATATTTAACACGTCTCAGCTTACTCTCACCTACTCGGCCATCAACTTACAGCTACTAGGCTTATTACGCAAAATAACTGACTCCTGCTGTATCTTACGGAATTGATCGCTCATTAGCATTTATATTAGCCATCTTGAGGCTTACAAATTGAGGTGCAGTATGGGCAAACTGGTATTGATAATTAAGAAAATTATTGTACTCGACTGATAATTTTCATTTTTTTATTTTTTTACAGCGCCAGTATTATTCAACAAAACTGTTGCATATACAAAAGAATGATATTAATATTTATAATATAATAATTTACTTAATTAAGAGAACTAAGTTGATTTTTTTGTAGTAATGTTTATATTATGAATAAATGAACAAACTTTTATTTTGAGATATTCTCAGTATTTAATTAAATATATAATAAATAGTATTCACAGAAAATTTAATAAAAATATTGATTTATAATTAAGCATAATATTTAATTATTTATATAATTTATAAATAATTAAATAATGTAATTAAATAGATATAAATAATAATAATAATATAAATATAATAATAATAATAATTAATAATATTACATAATTAGAGCGTCCATAATATGACGTCATTTCGGGTTAGGAAATAACGGGATGAAAATGATAATTTTATTAAGAAAATGGTATTTTAAAAAGCGTTTTATGTTATTATTGCTTTTGAAATTGTAAAATCCGTAGTTTAAAAAATAATTTTATATATAAGGAAGTTCGGCGTTCGCTTGGGAGGGTAATATAAAGGAGACCACGCTAATTCTTCGATTGCGATTCGACTACCTATTCACTACTCCTTCACAGACGGAATAGTCAAGACAGGTAATATTAAATTTAATAAGGAAACATGACTATAGATAGCTTAGACTGGGGTTTCAGGGAAGGAGTAGGGGACCACATAAAAGGGGCACCTATAATATCGGCATTAGTGCAGACCAAATTTTTTAGGATGTATATAGTAAATGATCAAACCACATTCTTTGATAGTCTCTAGCACTCATATATCTGCCCGATTCATCATCTAAATAAATTGAATGAGACTGAGAATGAGCAAAACTGTAATATATTATAGTACTTACTAGATTAAGGTATCCTATAGCTAAAGTATATAATAGTCGATAAGGTATGCTAAATATAGTGCTATCAATAAGAATATATAAAATTATATCAAAAGAAGAATAATTTTATTCACAATTAAAAATTATTTTTTAGGATTCAGAAATTTTATATTATTCGGAATTTGACAACTTATTATGTACCTTGACTTATATTAGAGTTTCACCTAAAAGGACGGCGTTCATATATTAAGATCTTTATAAATCGTGAATTTAAACTATAGTTTATTATATAGCATAAGTAAAAAATGGTATTTATGGAGACAAGACGTTACAGTGTAGAATTATGCAGTCAGTTTCGCGATCCCGTATTATAATTATATTAAATATAATAATTATATAATATATAAAATATATATATAATAAAATTAATATTATAATCATAATATATATATATATATTAATATATATATATAAAACATATATATATCTAAGGGTGGGCGGCGCAAAATTTTAAAATTTAGGAGCGCAAACGCAAAAGCGGCAGAGTGGGAAACTAATCCGCAGCGCAAAAAGCGCAAATTTTCAAAAAAATTAGCGCAAACGCGCAAAGCGCACATTCCGTAAAAACCTTAGTCCGCAAGCGCAAACAAATGAAGAAAAAAAAAATTAAAATCAACAAAAAAATAAATTAGTCCCGCAAACGCAAAAGCGCACATGTCCGCAAATTTTTTTTTCTTTTTTAAAAAGCAAAATAAAAGTTCTGGAAGAAAAAATATGAAAAAAAGGCGCAAAGTTTTTAAAAGACGAAATTATTTTTAAAATTTTAATGAAAGAATGCAAATATATACAATACATAAAAATGAAGAAAGATTATTCAAATCTTATTCAATATAAGTTGATTCTTGTCCTTCCTGCCTCCTCTTGGCAGCTTCTGAATAGGATCATATTTCCTTTCATACTGGGTATGAATTTCTTTCAAAAAATTGCTAGGATGCCCCTATGGTTGCCTCTTTGCCTTAGAATCCTCACGGGCCTGTGACTAAACATACCTCTCTCGACGGACCGCTTTGATAGTGGCTAATGGGGTACTATACTAATAGAACAGTCACACCAGACCTCCTGGAAGTTCACACGGAACAGGTCCTAGTGAGAGAGGTACTGTGTAAAGAGTTTTACCGCTAAGCTTCAATAATTTCAAAGTACAACACTTGGAAACAGCTTTCACGTTTGCAAATATCTTTTCCTTAAGTCAACTTATCGTCAATATCTTTTTATTCCCAATTTAAACCAAAAGCACGCAAAAGTGCTTTAAAATCGCCAATCACATAAAGTAACCAACCACACAGAAAAATTGGCTAATAATAATAAGATAATGAAAATAAATAATAATAAAATCATAATAATAAGACATAATAAATAATAGAAATAATAATCAATATAATAAATATAATGAATAATAATAATATAAATAGAGAAAGCAATAGTAATAACATAGATAATGAATAATAATATATATAAATATAAATATTATTTATTATTATTATGATTATTAGATAAGTTATTATTATTATTATATTAATCGATATTATTTTATATTAATTTTTATTATTAATATTATACTATTACATCATATATTATAGATATAGTATACTTATATAATAATGGGAGGGGTTACTATATATTCATAATATATATTTATTATAATTAAGTATATATATTATATAGACGCAATAATGTAAACTAGTTAAGCATGCAAATTTATTAATAGAGCTGCAAATTTGCGCTTTTGCGATCTCATTAAAAGTTGTAGCCGCAAATAGTCATAGAACGCCGAACACATTTTTAAGATAATGTTTCGCGCAAAACAGCAAAAGCCGAAAAGAATGTTTTACCTAAGCGCAAAATTGCGTCTGCTTGCGAATTTTGCGCTTCATTGCGCTTTGCCCACCTCTGATATATATAATAATATTAATATATAATATAATATATATATATATATATATATGATACTATGATATTATAATATAATATATAGATATCATATATATAGATATATATATAGTTATGTAATAATATTATATAATATCTATATAATATGAATTAATAATATTTAATAATATATATTATAATAGTATATAATATAGTATAATATAATATAACATATAATTTATAATATTAATATTATATAAAAGTATATATAAAAATATATATATATAATAATAATATATGATATATATATATATATATATATATATAATATGGTTAAGTCTTGACGCATCTCCGATTCAGCATCTTTTACAGTGCACAAAAGGCGGTTTGCTCAACATGCAGTTGCTAGAGAATAAAAAACGAACCTCTTAGTAAAATCGCGTGGAAACTCTGTATGAACAATCAATATTGACAATCCTAACACTTGTGACTAGAAATCGAATAAAATCGAATCTGCATTCAGGACGAAGAAAACCCCAAACACAAAGAAATGAAACCAAAAAAATCATGGCAAAGAATTTGGGTCATGTAGTTAAAATCAATTTTCGGATATTGATGAAGGAATCAGCTATCAACAAGATAGATACGATAGATACTATCTGAGGAAATACCGATACAGAGCTAGGCAATGATGCTTCTATTTATGCTCAAAAGAGTATAACGATTTATATTTTATTGTGATAGGGATGAAGATATTATTAGTTAGGGCCTTGTGAATAATAATAATATTATTAATGGAGGTAATTGTGATGTGGTATTGATAATGATACAATTAAATAATAATTACTCCCTCCTTGAACAAGGCTCTGCCCGTGAATGGTGGTGTCATTTGTATTTGTATATATATATAATATAATATATTATAATATATAATACTTATATATAATAAGATATAATATAAAATATATAAATTATATATATATAATAATATAATATATATATATTTATATATTAATATATATATATATAATATATATAAATATATATATATATATTAATATATAAATATATATATTATTATATACACACTTAATATGATATATATATAAATAATATATAATAATATAAGATATACAGTATATATATATATATATATATATATAATATATTATATATAATATATATATATAATATAATAATATATATTTTATATATATATAATATATAATATAGTATAATATATATATTATATATAAATAAATATATAAAATAATAATAATTATATACATAAGTAGCTTTCTCATTATTTTTAACTTACACTTGTTAATTATTATTATTATTATGATATATTAGTTTTATATTTATTATTATTATTATATATTATATTTATATTATATTATTAGTATTAATTATGTATATTATTATTAAATTATTTTATAAATGATTTAGTAGTTGCGCGCCATCCGGGGATCGCTCAGCTTTTTCTCAAAAAGTAGAAGAGATATTCTTAAACTTGCGAATACATAATCTATAATGGGATACAGGACGGAATCCGTGGTAAATTTCAAGTCTGTAAGATGTATATAGAGAGGGGTCACCCCCGAGGGTGGCTACGGCGATCTGGCTTACGCGCGCATTGGCAGCTTCTGAGCGGATGAGTTTAGGCCTAACGAGCGTTTGGGCAACCGAGCACCTGGAGGTCAAACAGACGAAGGTCTGTTTGACCGAAAGACACAGACTGAGCGCGCGTGCGCGCATACCAATACACAATTATTTAAAAAAAAATTACGTCGAAGATCGATTCCGAAGGAAATCGAATCTGAGTGAAAACGATCCCTGTAAGATCGGTTTTTTTACGGCCTTCCTACATCGATCCCACGTGTTTCTCTTCTCATCGTTCTGAGTCGATATAGATCGACATGGGTTATGTAGTTAACGGTATCTTTTCAACTGGTCAACTGTGGTGGACTAGTTCGCGATCCCCTCACTTCGATCCGATCGTTTGGGTGATCGGTAGGTCAGCCACAGGCGGAAGCCCCCTAGAGCCACGTCAAGATCAACCTGAAACCCTGTTAGGCTTACGACGTATCGGGCAAAAATTTGGATGTGAAGCTATATGATGACGTAATCTCGTCGGAGGACGAATTACGTTTTCACGCGTCCTCCATGGAAGGGGATGCTGCCCACAAAAAATTAATTGATCGAGAAAGACGAACTGGAGAAAGGTCTGGAGGATTCCGGTCGGAGACGAGAATTGCGCTGATTCTGTTTCCCGAGTCCAGGGACGCCCCGGAGGAGGTCCCTTCCTGAAAAGAAGAAGAAGAAGAAAATGCATGGAATGCAAAACGAGGAGAAAGAATGAGGAAGGGAAGAATGAGGAAGGCAAGAAGGAGGAGAGAATAGGATGAGGCTGGAGAAGATTCAGAGTTGGCTCTGGCACGGTGCTGGAGCCGGTGCGGTGCGATTAATAAACATTTTCGTTAACAACAATGCTGGTGCCTATAGAGTGGTAATGAGGTCCGTAGAGGTCGAATATTAGGGTATAAGATCTGTGTGACGTGTAGGGTGTCTCCGGACTCCCCCCATTAGGGGAGTCCCGACTGAAAAAAAGAGCACAGCGGACAAAAAACAAAGGAAGAAGAAGAAGAAAGGATGAAAGATGAATAAAGAAGGAAAATGAAGATGGATTATTAGGAGTTGACAGCTGCACGGTGCACGCTCCGGTCGGTGCTGAGTTATTAATATTAGTTGTAATGTAATATTGGTGTCTTATATATGTTATTGGGTTAGTAGATCCGGAAAAATGGTTTCAGAACCATTAAGAAAAAAAATAAATAATAAATAATAAATATAATAAACAAAAATGCTTATTCTTTTATGTATTTTATTATCTTTAACAACCCTAAGCAGTTAAATCACTAAATAAACCACCATCCAACCAGCCATCCAACTCCTCCTTCCATGATCTATTATTGATCTATTGATTAAGGTCACATTTTGAGTACATTTTGGATAAAACTATAACATAAAATCAAGGTTTCTTATCAAAGATCAAAAAATAAGCTGACGTACATAAAGTTTTCACATTAATAAAGCTACTTAGCATAATCTGAATTAAAAAATAATGTACAACGACAAACTTAACTCATTTTAAACAGGAATAAAAGGTCAACGTTAACAAAGATCCACACCTAACAACAGTAAAGTACTAACATGAGCATCCAAAAACGTAAACCTATCCCACTTTGTGTCCCAAGCATTCTCTAACATAACAGTGTAATTTAACATTAACATGGTAATAATTAACAAAATTTATAATAAATCCTTATCTAACTATCATACAGAACGACGAAAGTGTGCAGTCCGCTACAAAAGTTCAATTAATAAGTCAACATAAACATTACCAGAACTAAGAATATTATGACCAATGACAAAACCAGAAATACCCGAAAACAAGAGAAACTGTTACAACAAAGTTGAACACTTAACATCCGTAAAGTAACTAACAAGGTGGACAAGAGCGCACTTATCATACTTTGCAACCATATCCAACATCGAACAAATTATTTTCTACATTAAACAAGTACAACATTAACCAAAAATTAGCATACCCTACCTAACCACATAATACCTAATGCGTAAGACAGACAAAGTAAAGTTTTACTCTTTGTAAAGCTAAACTATGAATAAGACTTAACACACAACAATCAGACAAATAAACAGCTATCATAAACAACTTAACCAATAAAGCGAACATACGAGGGAGTAAAACAAGTATTTTCATATTTAATAACATATAATTTCATTGAAAAGAGATTATAAAACATAATTTATTTTAAATATTCAATTCATCTAATCAGAGAACAAAGGATTCAAGTTGGGTACGTTCTAATACGTCTCTAAAGACAACACCTTTGAAGAATGTAAGTATAAATGTCTTCAACAACACTAAACCATTTCGGCATTTTTGATTCAGCAGCACTCAATTCTCTCATACAAGAGAGAAGTAAAAATCTCCCAGAGCGATAGTTATTAAAGCCATTCCTGTATACTGCATTATTCGGGAAACCACATGTTTCGGTGTAAATATCATAGATACACCAGTGCTATATTATCTCAAGTACTGCAACATCCGTTAAGACTGTGAATTTAATCTCGTTTTTAATTTAAGCAACGCTGTATATTTCAGGTGTTGAACGTAAACCCTAACATGTCGATAGAATCACACAACGACGGGTTTCAATATGCGAACCTCAAGGTTTTAATATTGTCCACGACGAGAACACACGTCTATCATTAGAACCACTTATGTTGTCTTCCAGTTTGATATTTCACTAAACGAATCTCTCGGATAACAAAACACTTATCCTCCAGCCCATTGCGAGCAGCGATTGCCGATAATCTTGATGAACCATCAGCAACAAACGAATAAAGGTCGTTATTGATGCCTTGGAAGAATCAAGCAACGTAACGACTACATTTGGTTACGCTTAAATAAAATGACACATCATTGGGAATAACGAAGCTCCTCGTGAAGATATAACAACTAGGATGTAGAGATCGAGGAGTATGTATCGTACCACAGTACAGTGAAAATGGCCTATCTGACGGGAAATCGATGCTAAACAACCCTTTAGGTATTGAGATCTCTTTCAAGCCCACAGAAAAAGTAAACAAGATACAACGCACAAACGAACCACATCAGTTCAAAAGGTATATATCTCGCTAGAGCATACTAACAACAACAACACAACCACACAACCTGCAATAACATACAACAACAAACAACAGTCAACAACAACAACAGCAACAATAACATAGTACAAGTATAAGTTCTTTATTATACAATCCAACGAATATATGCTAACGTAGGCATTTTTGACATTAATACTAAACATAGCAATACCAGAACTCAAGAAAATATATCTGTAACAATAAAAAATCTACACACGCTTACGCTGAATAAACAACAACATAACAAAGGTCCATACTAACAACGATAAAAGTACAGCACAGCATACAAAACTAACCTATTCACTCGTTTTCAAACAGATCTCTAACATATCAATGTTAATCTTACATTAACATTGATTTACGTAGCATTTAGAGTATCAGACAAACGATAGCAAATAGCTAAAACCCAGGAATATTAGGCTATCTCTTTTATGACTAACCTCCTTTCAGAAAATTTCAACAATGAAACATGAAAATGATTTATGCTTTAACCATTTTACATAAAGTGATGCAATAAAATTATTTTAATTCAACAAGACTGGAATCTGGCAACTGCGACACACAGAGGTGATTGACACGCACTGTAAGACTTGGGAGCGGAGTTATTATAAATCAGTGAGCTACCGATGAGGTATTTCATAATTCATCTACAAAAGTCTAGGGCAAACCTAACAATCATTCAACAAAACTTTAACCTAGCGCACGTTTTTATTATTAAGAATCAACGCTTAATATTGTACTGTTAATATGCATATGGGTGATGGCCGAAGTGATAAGAATATGGTCTTCGTTGGCACTGGTAGACGAAAACCATCTCTCATATTTTACATAAAACTAGCTTACGTAATTGAAATAAACAGTCAACATATCAAAGGGTACAACAAAAGATGACCACAATCTAACATAAGATCCGGATCTGAACTACTGAATGACACTATCATCATAAAAGTATCACACTCATATCTGAGATACATCATTTTGAACTATGAATAACGTAGACATTAGCAAATTCTTGGCAACCTAACATTACTCAACAAAACTTAACCTAAGCCTCACGTTCTAACACATCATCGTCATTTAACACAGTAATACTTACAAAACTCATCATTCTCTAACAAATTAGTGTTAATTTCACACGCATAGTAATATTAACAAACATTTAATGTACGAAAAACAGCTTTCATTAGCCACGAAGTACAGAAGCAACAACCACTCCCTATCGAAAACCCAATGGGAATGCGCACCTTAAGGGTGTCAATCCTGAGAGGGGATCACCCGAAGGGTTAAAGTGGGATTACTCGCCTACTGAAGGAGGGGCAAGGCTCACCCCACCCCGCCCTTTCAGTAAAATATCAAAAATTGAAAACTGGTAGATTTGGTCAGCGCGCAATCTATCAATGCGTTTGATAGCACTGGTAAGCACTGTAAGGCACTGTAAGCGCTACTTGGAGATCGCCCCAGAGAGATGCATGAAAGCCGCAGAGGGGGATCACCTCTGAAGGGGGTGTAAGCGGTTAGAAAAGGGCACAGCCCAAAGGCTGCGCCTACCGCTTACACCCCCTTCAAGGTACCGTACCGAGATGGTCTCATGCATCTGCTCTGGGTGATTCCCAACAGTAGGCTTAACAGTGCTTACAGTGCCTATCAAAATCGAATTTGTATGATGCGCTTGCTGCCAAAATTACATTTTGAAATGATACTGAAAGGGATGCGGGGACGGGTGAAGCCACCCCTCCTTCAGAGGGGTAATGCCCACTTACAACCTTTGGTGATCCCCCTCTCAGATTCACACCCTTTCAAGGTGAGACATATAATTTCTCTCGGAGATGTGTTGCTTTAGAAATACTCTTGGCAAAGTGAAAAGCTGTTATTCGAAGTTAGTACGTATGTTAAGTTTACTATGATGTGTGAACTTAACACTGATTTACTAGAGAATGATGAGTTGTAAGAATTACTTGGTTGAACTACATGATGGTTTAGATACGTGGCTAGGCTAGATTGTGAGAAATGTTAGTTTCCCAAGAATTATGCTAAAAGGTCTACGTTTATTCATAGTTCAAAAGATGTTTATACTCGAGATGAGTGAACTTGATGATGAAAGTGTCAATCATAGTTCAAGATCGGATACTCTTGTAGATTGGTCACTTTGTGTACTTTGATATGTTGACTGTTAGTCAAGTAAGGTAATTTGTAATGAGAAGATGTTTTCTATCTACCAGTCGCCCCAACCAGAGACCATAATCTTATCAAATACGCCATCACCATCATAGCTAATATGACAGGTACAATATTTAAGACAGTGAATTACTTTATATAATAATAGAACGTGCGCCTAAGTTATTTTGTTGAATATGTTAGGTTTGCCCTAGACTTTGCTAATGTCTTAAGATACCCCATCGAGTAGCTCACTGATGATAATAATCAGCTCCAAGTTATAAGGGCTGCTAAATCAGCCTCTGTGTATACGCAATTGCAGATTACCAGGTTGGTGTTTAATCAAATATAATAAGTATTGCAAAACGTTTTGGGAATGGTAAGTGAGCTAAACCATTTTCAAATGCAGTGTGAAAATTTCTGAAAGGAGGGTGTAGTCTAAAAAGAAATACCTGAAAGTGTTAGGTGTTTCTATTGCTTAATGTTTTGTACAATTCCTAAATGCGACGTAAATCAAAATTTAATGTAAAATTAACATTGAATGTTGAGATATGCTTGAAAAAAAGTGATAGTCGGTTTGTCATGCTGTGCTAGGTACTTTATCGTTGTTAAGTATGGACCTTTGTTAATGTGTGTTTATTCTAGCGTAAGGGTCTGTTCGATTTTGTTATGACAATATAGTCCTAAGTTCTGGTAATGCATGTTAGCTTTATTAATAGGAAAACAATGCTACGTAGCATGATCTTCGTTGTTGGTATAGTAAAGAACTATTCTTGTACTATGTATTGGTTGCTGTTGTGTGTGTGTGTTGTTTGTGTTGTTGTGTTGTTGTGTTGATTCTGATTGTTGTTGTTGTGTTGTTGTGTTGTTGTTGTTTGTTGTGTGTTATTGTCTTGTTGTTGTTGTTGTTCGAAGGTTGTTGTATGTTGTTTGTTGTTACCCATAGTTGAAGGGAGCTTATCAATCGTACAGTACTGAACTGCTTAATTTGTGCGTTGTATTCTTTTTACTTCTTCTGATGGCTGAAAGAAAGAACTCATTACCTTTTGGTCTGTTTTACGCATACGATTTCCGTTAGTAGGCCATTTTTTCACTGTAACTGTACGATGAATCAATCTCCTCGCATATCAAAGCTCAGTGTCAGATTCTATTAAAGAGCTTTCGTTATGTCCAATGATGTGTCATTAGTAGTTTAAGCTCGGAATCACCAAATGGTAGTCGTTACGTTGCTTGTATTTCTTCCAAAGGATCAAATAATAGACCTTTTTCGTTTGTGCTGATGGGTTCATCAAGATTAATCGACATCGGCTGCGCAATGGTAGAGGATAAGTGTTATGTTATCCGAGCGATCAAACGTTAGTGATATTAACTGGAAGAACACATGAAGTGGTTCCAATAGAATAGACGGTGGTGTTCTCGTCGGTGCACATAATTAAAAACCCTTGAGGTACGCCAATATTGGAACCCCGTCGATTGTGTGACCTCTACGCACATGTATAGGTTTCACAGTTTTCGAACATCCTGAAAATATACAGCGGTTGCTTAAAATTAAAAAACGAATAACATCACATCTTAGACGATGTTGGACATACTGAGGACATAATACATATAGACATGGTGTAATCTATGAACTATTTTAACACCGAAACAATGTGGTTCCCTGTATAATGCGTATGCAGGAATGCTTAATAAACATCAGCTGGATGAGTTAACTTCTCTTGTATGAGAGAATGAGTGCTGCTGAATCAAAAATATAATCCGAAAAATGGTTTTAGTGTGTGAAGGCATTTATGCATTACTATCTTCAAAGGGTTTGAATCTTTAGAGAGATATATAGAACGTACCCAACTTGAATCCTTTGTGGTTAATTATAGTGAATAATATATTTAAATAAACTATTTTTTATATAACACTCTTCAATGAATTAGATGTTATAGAAAATAAAGAAAACTTACATTTTACTTTCCCCGTATGTTCGCTTTATTGGTTAAGTTGTTAATTGATACTTTTATTCGTCCTGGTGTTGGTGTTAAGTCTGTATGCCAATAGTTAGCTTTAACAAGAAGTAAAAACTTTACTTGTCTGCCTTACCCTTAGGTAGTATGATGGTTAGGTGTAAGGTTATGCTAAATTTTTTGTTAAATATTACATGTTATATGAAAATTAACATTGTCCCTGTTTGTGAGATGGTGACGAAAGTATGAATAGTTGCGCTTTGTCCCCTGTATTAACTTACGGATGTTAAGTGGACTTTTGCAAATGTTAACCATTTGGTATAGGTCGTTATGTTTTGTCATTGTACATCATTATTCTTAGTTCTGGTAAGTTATGTTACTCATTAAGAAAAACTTTGTGACGATGCATATTCGTTGTTCAATGTGATAGCTAAGATAGGTTATGATTAAATTTTTGTTACATATTACAGTAATGTAAAATAACAACATTGTTATGTTAGAGGACATTGGCTTGACAAAGGTGTGTAATAAGTGAACGTTTTTGGGTTATGTTAGTTATCTTAACCTGTTGTAGGTTGGATCTTTGTTAACGTTACCTTTTATTCCTGTTGTAAGATGAGTTAAGTTTGTCGTTGACATTATTTTTCTTAGTTCAGAATGATGCTCTAAGTAAGCCTTTTATTAAGTGAAACACCTTTGTTACGCGTCAGCATATATTTGTTTGCGAGTATGTTGCGATAAAAACTTGATTTCTATGTGTATGTTATCCAAAAATGATACCAAGAATTTGACCTTAATCAATAGATCAATAGATGAACAGAAGGGCAGTAAAGAAATCATGGTTGTATGGTGTTTTCAATTCCTCAATTACTCAGTTTCTTCAATGTAAAGAACGTTAAATTTGTAAGTTATAGAACATAAAAATGAATATAGAAATTGTTTTATTTATTTATTTATTTATTTATTTGATTGTTTTCTTAAAGGTTCTGAAACCATCATTTTTCGAAATCTCAGACCCAATAGCCATATAAAAGGACACGCAATATTTGCATCATACACACTGATTCAATAACTCAGCACCGCACGGGCCTGCACCGGTGCAGCTGTCAACCCTACTTCCTCCTTCTTCATTCTTTCCTTTCTTTATTCATCTTTCAATCCTTTCTGTCATTTTCCTGCTTTGTTTTGTACGCCCTGTGCCTTTTTTTCAGTCGGGACCCCCTAATAGGGCGGGGCGGGGTCCCTAGACACGGCTACACAGTCTTTACCCTAACTATTCGACCTCTAGACGACCCAATAACCTATACGGACAACGCAGCAGTTGTCTGTTACCGAATGGTTTATTAACTCAGCCCGCACCGGCTCCGGCACCGGTGCCAGGCCAACTCGAACCTTCTCGAGCCTCTCCTCATTCCTGCCTCTCCTTCTTCGCTTCTCATATCTTCTTTCCCCATTCTTCTGTCCTCTGTTTTGCATTCCCATGGCATTTCCTTCTTTCTTTTTTTCAGGAGGGACCCTCCCTGGAATCCGACTCGAAACCGAATCCGCTCATCTCCGTCTCCGACTCCGAATCCTCACAGCCTTTCTCCAAGTTTCAGTCTTCTACGAGTATTTTAAATTTTTTGTGGGGCAGCATCCCCCCTTCCAGGGGAGGATGAGGAACGTATCTCGTTCCGACGAGATTACGTCATCAAGTTCGACCCCCTCCAAATTTTAGCCGATACGTTAAGCCTAACAGGGTTTTCACAGATGAATTGACCTGGCCTAAGGGGCACCCCCCCTTAGGTGACCTACGACACTAAAACTCGCGTGGATCGATTTAAACTAATATAGAAATATAACTAAGTTTTGAAAACGATACTAGCTCTAACCCAGTGTAGTATATACGACTCAAGATACCGGAGCGAAGGAAGAAACCACGGTTTATCCGAAGTAGTCAGGCGTAAAAAACCATCCTTACAGGGTCGTTTCGACTCAGCTCGTTTCCTCGGACAATCGAATCTTCGACGTAATAAATAAGATAATAATGTGTATTGTATCGCACGCCGCGCTCATCTGTGTCTGTCGTCAATACAGACCTTCGTCTGTTGACCTCAGGTGCTCGGTTGCCAAAGACGCTCGTTAGGCCTAAACTCATCCGCTGCAGAAGCGCCAATGCGCTCGTAAGCGCAATATCGGCGCCCACCCTCGGGGGTGACCCCCCTCTATATACATCCTAACATGGACTTGAAATTTACAACGGATTCTCCTTATCCAGATATATCATGATGATCCATTTAAAGCAAATACTCTCTATACTTTTGAGAAAAACTGTAGGATCCCCGTGCGCGCACTACTAACTTTAAAATTATTATTATATTTATTATATTATTATATTGATTATTATATTATTATATTATTATTATATTTTATTATTCAACATTATTGATTATTTTATATTTATTATTATTATTATTATTAATTATATATTATTATTATTATTATTATATTTAATAATTATTATATTATTATTTAATTATAATATTATTATATTATATAATTAATTAATTTATTATATTAATTAATAATTTTAATTATTATATTATTAAATAATTATTATTATATATACTCAATAAATATATCATTATTATTATTAAGTATAATATATTATTATATTATTATTTATGATATTGCTAAACTCATTGCTAAAGCTGAATGAGATTCTCAGTTACAGGTAAAGGAACATTATGGAAGAAGTCTTTTGAATGGAGCAACAAAGAAGGCCGAGAGTGACCTGACACGGGGAACTTATGGCGCAACATGTTCTCGCCCTATGCATATATAATTAATAATATTAAGTATATATATATATATTATAAATAATATATATATATAATATATAATTATCTGTGGATATATATATTTATTGGTGTACATAAATATATAATTATGTTTATTAATAGATAATATATATATATAAATATATATGTATTATATAATAATATACTATTATTATTAAATTTAAGTATATATAAATAATTATATATATATATAGGCCTAAAATATATAATAATATATATAATTAAATAAATATAAATAAATATATATTAGAATATTATTATATATATATATATAATATATATATATATAATAATATAATATATAGGCTATATATAATAATAATAATATTAATAATAAGGTCTATATATATTATATATATAATATAGTATAATAAAATATATAATAATATATATATATATATAATAATATAATTATATTATTATATATATATATAGGACAGAACCTATTATAGTCACAGAGGGATGTTACTATAATACTATCAGTTATCACTTACCATCATCAAATTAATCACCATTAATAATGTTAATTATAATTTCACTGGCCTGTCTCTAAATTCTCCATCCTTTCACTAATCAATGTAGTCTCTTCGATAAGTATAAGCTTCTCATGGCCGGTATACGTATATATATATATATAAGCTAGTATATATATTATATTGATATAATACTATATATATAATAATATATATATATAAAATATAATATAATATATAGCTATATGAATATATCGGTATATAAATATATATATATATTATATATGATATAATATATTATCAATAAAAAATAATAAATTAATCAAATACATAGCGCAAATTTCAAAATACAAAAAAGATATAATTTGATTCGAAATTAATAAAAAATTCATCATTTGATTTCTTACAAATTGATGATAAGCTCTCCGTTATTTACTTGATAATGAACATGAATAAGCCAGCTTTGTTAGATCTTGCTTCCCTATGAATGAAAATTATGTTTGGCTTTTCAAAAGTAGAGCAAATATAATTTCGAATAGCGTTTTGATGAGGGTAAAGCTATAATGTCTTACATCCAAATGGACTGTATCGGCTAAAATTTATTCAAAATTTCCGCAAATTGTTCTCTTAGAAAATCGATGAAGATCGAGTGACTCTTTGCATGGGATGAGAAAATCGGGTGCTAAAAACACGGCTTCGAAGCGTCTTTTTATGGATCGGGGATGGCCTAAGGGATTAGAGCATGCCGTTCATTGTTAACTCTGCGACGCGGATTCAATGTTCGAATCCCGCTGGGAGAACAACAAGAATAGAGAATCTCCTCTGTGACGCATTTCATTAAAATGGATCTAGTGAACTCGACCGAATTGCTATCCTAACTTGGTTGAAAAATCATGAAGAAAAAAAATTGCAATTGAAACCCGTGTCTTTTCAATTTTACATTGTTTTTGAAAAAAGAGCATTCTCATTTTCATTTGTTTAATGCGAAAAAGTTCTGTTACAATTTCCAAAATATTTTGAAAATGTTCTTCGGAGATTTCTTGGAGATATCTTCAAACAAACAATACATTTCTTCAATCATGATTTAAGATCAGGTTGCTGCCAACTAATTCATATAAGACTGCAATGTATAATTGTGAGGAAGAGTGAAGGAAATATAGTTGCAAAAGAACTTTCAAGAAAATTTTCTTTAGATTACAGGAATGTTAAAAGGATCTGAGTTTTTGAAGAGGTTTAATTATCTCTTGCTCATTCAGCTCCTCAAATTTCAACTAAAAAATGCTTTAAAATTTCCTCATAGATCGTACCCCACATCATCAAACTATCGGACAGATTGATGAAAAACTAGGCGTTAGTGATGGTTAGACTGATGTGTGGATCAAAGATCTTACCATTGAAACAATATAAAGTGAGAAAATAAAAGTAGAAAGAAGGACGGATTAAAAATTAGATTGCTGGAGTTATGCAACAGGCCGAAATAAGGATTAAGACTCTAGCGTGCTGGTTTAGGATAATATGGTAATTGTGAGCTTCGATGGAACAAAAGTTTATGAGATAGTGAAGCTGTGGTAAGGTAAATGGAGTTGAAGAGTGTTTGGATTCAATATTAATAACGGAGTCGAGGCTAGGATGTGGTTAGTCTCAAGAGTTATCAATGTATTGGAGGGGTTATAAAAGAATAGAGGTAGGGGTGGCAGGAGGTGTTAGAATGATGAAGAAATGGAAGATGAGGGAGTGACAAAAACCACTCCTTTATATGCGGTCGATATATGGTTTGTGGCGAATCTGAGGACGGAGAGTTTGATAGAGGATTGGGTAGAGAATTTTTGGCAAGTGTGTACCAAGAAAGTGAAATAAGACGTAGATAGAGTAAGATTAGTGGTTGTGATGGAGGGAGCAGTCTCGGAAGTCGAAGTTTTTTTTAGATGGTGAGCACTTGGAACACAAGTGCCGAGTTTAAAAATATAAGTGGTAATATGTTGGAGTGGGGAGGGAAATGGGGGTGGATTATTAGGTAGTAGAGATACATGAAAGAGGGGAACGAATGATGCCGAAGTGAGTTGTGAATGGTAGGAAAGGTGGCTGTAATATTTTAATCCTGTGGTCAGGATGTAAAGGACTGATCTTGAGTACGAGGTGTCCTAGGTCTGTTCATGAGTTTAGTGTTAACATGTGTTACATGTATAGTAGGTGAAAACTATGGTCTGGAATAAGAGGTATAGATCTAAAGTAACATGTGTTCAGGTGGATACAAGTCTTAGGGCGTGTAGGTTGAGAAGAAATGATAAAGACCCATGACGGATGGAGCGCATAGGAGTTGTGTGACAGTGAAGAAAAGGAGTAATGAGTAAGAAAAATGAAAGACAGTTGAGCATGATTGGAATTGTGGTATGATGATGACAGTCGATTGGTTAAGCGCGGAAGTATGTGGTGAAGTGTGCTGGGACACGAATAAATCGACCGGCTGGGCGAAACCGAAAAAAAAAGTGTTAATCAGGAAAATGAATGCCCTGCAGAGAGGAGATGTGAATTTGAAGAGAAGAAAAAAAAAAAGTGCATAATAAGAGTGATGGCAGGGTTTTGTGAGAGGGTAAGTTGTCGACCACACCTGTAACCAGGATGACCCTTACAAATGACGAAATTACCAATACGTGTGGAGTCCGATCCGCGGTCCCGTGAAGCTCAGGGTTGATTTCTGATGCGATACGAGTTCCACTAGTTTGATCATATAAGTGGGCTCTAAGACTGACGGTCTCTTTTCGACTGCGTCAATAATCCTTCTACTCTGCTCTTTCTGTTCTGCGATGCAGTGTACGTGCATCCTACACTCCCCGCCTAAGTCTTGGGAAGAAGGGGATCAGAATTGATGAAAAGAATGCATCGAGAAATTTGTTCTATTTGGCAAGTCCATAATTTCAGTTATAAATATTTATTGTATTATTATTAATTTATTAATTATTATATTATGATTATTATATATATAATATAAATATATTCCTTATATTTTATTATTATTGATTTTATATTAATATAATTATTATATAATCTTATATTATTTAACTCATTATAAAATATCAGTATAATTATATAAAAAAAATCTTATTATAAATTATTTATAAATTATTTATATTAGTATATATATATTTATATTATTATTATCATATTAAATTTATTATTAAATAAGAGTACCAGCACAAGAAATTTTTCAATAACACCTTTGACTTTTCCCGGGTTATCGCAGAAACAATCAACCCAATCAAAATATCCCAAACAAACAATGCAAATACATATCAGATGTAAGGACCTTGAAAATATCGATTAAAATTGAAGAAATATGGCGAAATAAATCAGCTAAAAAAAATTAAATAAGGAAAGAATGTCACACAAGGTTTTTAGAGAGCATTAAAAGCTTGAAAGGTTATTTTAATTTTTAATACTATCTATATTATATTATAATTAATTATTATATTAAACTCATTAATATATATATTATTATTATTTTAATATTATTATTATGATTATTTATTAATTAATATTATTACTATTATTATATTATATTATTATATTAATTATAATAATTATTATTCTATATTATATTATTTATTTTATATTAAAATTTAATTATTAATTATTTTTATATAGTTATGAGCGCTTACATAGCCATCTACAACACCACAAATACATCGACCATTTCAACAATTGTGAGAACTAGATATTAAGTGTAAGAAGAGAGTATGCATTCCCTTCAAGATATTAGTAGGGAAGAATTCTAAATCCTGCATAGCTCCGTTCCCAAGCAACTTTGAAGTGATCCATCTTTGTTCGGCATGTTGAACACAGCTGTCGGATATAATATTAAATATAATATATAAATACATAAATATATATATATATTTATATAATTATAATATTAAAATAAATAATAGTTAATATAATATAATATATAACTATATATATATAGATATACATAAGTATTATATAATTATTTAATTTTAAAATATAAATATATATATAAATATATATAAATAATATATATAAATATAATATAATTAAAATATATAATATAAATAATGATATATAAAATATATAAAAATATTATATAAATATAATTATAAATAATATAATATATACTATAATGATATATATATCAATAATATATATATACATTATAAATAAAATATATAATGAATATATATATAATATATATAAATATATAAATAAAAAAATAATATATATTATATATATAATATAATATAATTCTATATAATATATTATATATAATAAAATCATCGATTTTTGATTTTTTTGATTTTTTCTTTTATATATTAAAAATTTTTTTTTTTTAATTTAAGGGATATTTATTACTAAAATAAATAAAAAGCTAAATAATAAAAATTATAAGCATATTTATAATTGCAGGTCGAGAAAGATTGCAATATTGTCAACCAGAAAGACATGTGTTCAGAAGTTCTTTATCTGATGTAACATTATCAATAAAAATACATCAATTGTGTTCTACAAGTATATAACCGTCCTCTGGCAAAATAACATTAGCCAATCTCAAAACGATGTGATAATTTTTTATATATATCTAATTAAGTTTTTAATATATTTTTTCAATCTTCAACAAACTATTGGCAATCTGTAACACCCGCAGCTCTTTAGTGTGTTGCGGCCGATTTCTTGCAGAATTCGTAATGACTGTTCAGATTGTTTCAGACATAAGCGCTATTTTAAATTTGATTTACAATAGACTGAAATCATTCAAATAAATAATATTGAGCTTGAAAAAAGTTTTCTCTAAACAATAAATTAATTTCTCGGACGTAGTGCAATCTGAAAAAATCCAAAAAATCCAAAAAAAAAATCAAAAAATCAAAAATCAAAAATAATTTTTTTTCCTCCCAATATATGTGATGCAACTGTTAGATTTCTGGGAGAAGAATAGTACCGCATTCCACTGAGGATTTCACAATAAAATATAAATATAATATTATAGTATATATATATATATATAATATAAAAATAATAATATAAAAATATATATATTATATAAGTGAAATATAATTTATAATATTATATTATATATTTATATAATAAATATAATATACATATTTGTATATAAAAATACTCTCTATTGTTTATTATATTTCAACATACATCCTGTGAGTGATGTGTCCATTCCTTAATAATATAAGATCTAATGAGAGGCGAACGCTTGGAACTTTATCTTTTACTAACTGGAGGACCCCCCGTCCCTCTTTAAAAATTTCGGCTTAAAAATGCACATCAAACTTAATTTTCAGCCAATTTCATCAAATAATAAGAAACCGCGTCTTTTTTGCCCTCCCCCACTCCACAAGCGCTTTCAGAGCATGGCAGGTGTTAATTTTGTCCTGGTTTCAATTTTTTCAAAAACTATGTTTTGATATTCGAGTATCGTCCTATCAATTTGGAGAATAAACTTTAAAGCTGAAAATGACATTAAAGAATTGGACATTACCATAAAAATTGAAAGAAATATGATCTGTCCAAATCTGAGAAATGGCTTCCAAAACCACGTTTTTTTTTTTGTTGTGAACTTGAAAAATTGAAAAAAAAAATCTGTCAATCGATAAATCAGCCCGATCTGATGAAAATTTAATGATTTGTGGTCGGATTTTTTATTAGAAATTTTTTTGTATAGCCATATTTGATTTGTTTAGATTCTAAATTTTTCAATTAATAATATATAATAATATATATTAATATAAATTAAATAAATTATTAAAAATATATATATATATATATATATATATAATTAATATAATATCAAATCGATATATATATATTATAATATAATATAATATATAAATATAATATATAAATAATATAAAAATAAATAAAATATAAATAAATATATAATATATAAATAATACTACAGATTAATAAATAAAGATATAATAAATATATATTATATAAATATATAAAACATAATATTATATAATATATATAATATAAATATATAGGAGGACGAGACTATCCATAATTAAAAACTTGTCACCGTATTCACTCTATGGTCTAATTCCACCCTTCATTGGTAATTAACAATTGAAAGTAACGGCTCAGGCCTAATGGTTGATTTAAGAGTTGAAAGACGTCTCAGCCTTAAATGGTTGATATTTAGAGGCTGGCCTTGGAGCAAATTGCTGCGAAATCGTAGATGTACTTAAATTATTTATATACTATAATTACTTTACCTTATGTTACCTAATGTAGATATATACTTACTTAAAGATTTATATATTATATTCTAACCATCATCTTCTGGTAACCCATTAAACTGCTTCTCTTTTTTATTTATTTGTTAAAGTTTTCTTTTGTATTCACCTCATACCACTCCTTCGATTAGACAGGGGTTCGATAATTTACTATGATTTAATTAATTATAATATGTATATAATATTTAATATATATATATTATGATATTAGATTTTATATATATTAATTTATGATATTATTAATATATATATAATTAATATAATATATGTAACTATATTTATTATATATATAATATTATTTATGAGTTATATATAATTATAATATATATTTATATATATATATATTATATATGCTATAGATTAATATATATAATATATATATATATTTTATATTATATATAATATATTTATATATTATATATTATTAGTATACTATATAATTATTATTAATATATTATAATAAATAGTATATATATATATTATATATATTGATTATAGTTTTTAGTTATGATATAATTATGATATATTATAATATATAATATATTTATATATATATATATTATATATATATATATATATATGTTTATATATATATTTAGTTATATATATAATATATATAAATTAATATTATCATATTATATTATAAGTAATTTATATATATATTAATTATATATTTAATATAGATATATCATATTATATATATTAATATTGTTTAATTTATTATATTTAATTATTAATAATGATATAATATATATAATATATATATACTTATTTATTATATAATATAATAGGATTATATTGAATATCTTTGTAATATTACCTATATATTTATATGGATTAATAGTGTACTTATTTTTATTATCTTTATAAAAATGTTTCTCGACCAATTTCCTTGTAGATGCAGTGCATCTGTCAGTTGTTTTGCAACGAACCTCTACCACGTTATTCGTCCATACCATACATTTCAGACGCCTTCCTAATCTAATTTGTGAGGAACGGTCTTCTTCTATTTTTACCATTCCTTTGATCTGAAGAGAGGAAGCTGACCTTCACAACCGGCTCACCTTCCTTCTCGGTAATTTTTCTGCAGGCGAAAGGAAAGGTTTTGCAAAAATGGTATTTTATTTTTTTATAATTAAGAATAACCATATCACTGACAAAGCTGTTTCCTCTTCTCTCTCCTATCAAGTTCCTTCACCAGACTTCTCATCGTGACTTAAATATCCGCTCACTAATCTCATTTATATCCTCACTGTTTACTCTTTATTCTTACTCCTTTTTCTGATCTCAGTTTCGTCAATTACTTACGAGCGCATATTTCGACAGCCTCTCAATACTTTTAGCTCTTGCTATGTAATTTAAGTTGAGCCATGCTATCTTAAATGCCTACAATACTACTAATCAAGATTAATTATTGAGTTCTCTTATATATCTTTGACGTTACTTTCACTTCTTGATCGTCTCAGAGTAAATTGCTCTTATCTATTTTCAACTAATTGGAAACAATACTTTTAGGGTACTGTTTTCTATTTTAAATTTTTACAGTATTATCCTTATTTTATATTTCACAAACATTTATGTGTTTTACTCTAACTTATATATAGTTTGCTACCCCCAAATAGTTTAATAACTGAGTCACTTGTATTTTATGTCTTCATGTCTTTCTAATATTCTCAAACTTTAGCTACTCAGGACATCTTCCACCACTCCTGATTTTGCAACGAAGTCACTCTGTTCCTCATCGATTTATTTTATCCTATACACCTCTCCTTTCACTCCTTACCTTCCCAAACACTTCCTTCAGAAAGTAGTTTTAGGTGTCGTATACGTCTTATCTTCTTGTTTTTTGTGCTAAACAACTAACTAAGTTCATGCGCGTATACCAATTAACATCTCCATTCATCACCTGTTATACGACAGATCTCCACATATAATATATTGCTATAGCATGTATATATTTATAATGTGATTTAACAGAATTAGAGAAAGACGCTACAGCACGCTCCCTTGCTTTACCCCCGTTGTGACATCAAACCATTTTCCTACTCAGTGCTTGACATAGTCTTTACTCTGCACTTTTTGTCTTAAGTTAGGCTTACCTTATAATTTTTATATTGTTTTTAATTAACAAATATTCTCTAAATAGTTATTATTTTATTCCTAATACTTATTTACTTCTCTTCAGTGTCTTATTCAACATAATTTCTCCTTAATTTGAACTTCATATATTCATTAAAAGCTTTTCTTAGGTTACTGAAGCTTGCATTATATGTATTTTCTATGATAATTCCAATTCTTTTCTCACTTATACATCTTCATAAATGACGAACACGATGATATATAGTTCTCGAATACTACTCATTCTCTCTTTTGGTTCTAGTTAGAAATGTTTCTTTTTCTTTACTTATTGCTGTCAAAACCAACATGCTTACTCATTTCATATAACATATCAACGTTAATTTACCTTTTTTATAAGTCCTTGGCCAAGTCTTTGGCGCAGGATTGACTCTACTGGCCTGACATCTCGTAGATCGTGTTCATCCCCCTCTCTGCTCTCTAAGTCTTGGTAATTTGGGCGCGACTTGTTTCGCTAGGCCCATCTCTACTCTAATATATTTCACAGGCACCACTTTTATATTGTGTGCCAAATTAACCTGTCTTTGTCAGCAGTGAGGGTATCCGTAAGCTTGTTCCTTAGGCTACCCATTTTCCTTTCAGGCATCTCTGCACTTATTCGACATTTTTCCGGCTGCCTTTCCTCTTATACCTCTCAGCGCCACCTCTGTACCTACTTACCTCCGGGATCACACTCCTCCTTTTCCAAGCCCCATTATTCAATCGGGCTCCTCTGGCAATCTCTAGTGGTTCTACGGCCTCGCCTGCTTACAAAATCTCGCTACGATTTTTCTAGTTGCCCTCTTCATTCTTCAATTGTTCCCTGGTGGAAATATTACTGTCAAGGACGTCTCTTATTTTAGAATATTATAGCTGTCAGTTTGTGTTAACGCGAGTTAGGTAGGCGGCAGATATTTTCATAGATATTCTTGCAGGTATATATCTAAAAACGTGACTTATTCTAGCTTCTCGTCATATTTATCTTCCAATCTTGTTTCTTTTTTTCCAAGGTGGTTTCCTTTTCCATCTTTTCATGTCGACTCTGCGGAACTTCATCGACCAGCGTATACATAAGTCTTCATCTTATCAGTGCCTATTCACTCTCTCTTGATTTTTCATTTCATACAACACTCATTCAACTACTCTGAGATTTAACTGCATTTTAAACACAGCTCGCTCACATGTGTTTTTTCTTTTTGTCTCTCCACCATTTTTATTCCATTTAATTGTCCCTCCACTTTCTAAGCGATCTTTTTAAAATTAGCACTGGCTATCTCCTTTAATTAAAGGTGATGTATCATGCAATACTCCTCAACTCATACATAAATGATCACCTCACTTTTTTCTGCGGTCATATTGTTCTTATTTGCTACGCGAAGTCTCTCTCTACATCCTGATACATCTTTTTGATCTTTTCAATCATTTGCACTCTCTTTCCTCATTTTTACTGGATGCAAGTAGGTTTTCTTTTCAAACTCCAATCTCTCCCCCACATCACGAATGGTTGCCTTCTCGGAACCGAGACGAGTTACACTCATATTATTCCATCTAACTAATACATATTCTCCTTTTATTAGTTAGTATATTTTAAGATTTAATCTACATGTTAGATATTTTTTTTACCCAGCCCACAGATTCATAACATGTGCATCCAATCTATACCATAGTTCCACTTATGATTTTCGTTCTAATGTTATTAAATTAATATTAGGGTTCATAAACGGTCAACATTCTCTGCAAGTCGAAATCATGCATCTTCTACTCTTCAGAGCATCTATTTTCTTATCGCCTAACGCTGAATATTAGGCATTATGACACTCTCAACCTATTCTCTGTGTTCCACATGTCCATTCATAATTTCAAATTTATACACATATTTCTTATCAGCCAATATTGGCGAATCAATAATAAATATATTTTATATTCTCCATGCAGATTTTCCGAAAATTCTTTCCTTTCTCATACTCAGTCTTCAGTTCATTCCCTGTTGCGTGATGCTTCCTGTACAATACTGATATAGTATCGTTATAGTATTTAATATCTGATTCTCATCTTTGATTGATGATTTTTATGACGTAGTTGCGTTCCAGTGAACCACATTCAATTTCTACTCTATTGAGACAGTTATCACGTCTCAAAATTTTATATTCCACTCCCAATGTCTGATTTGGCTGTCTTTCCCACAATTCTAGTACTATCAGAATTTATGTTATATGTTGTTTATGTATTTTTGTTCTGCTTTCCACTTCTTTGTCATGTTGTCTTGGTTTCACGACTCCCAAAATTGATTCTAACACTTACCTTTTTCCAGCAATCAGCATCCATCCATCTCCTCTCTCTTCCCTAAGAGGGATGATCACATTCAGGGTAGACACTCTACTTAGGTTTCTTCCGGAAGAGAAGTTTACTGTTTATCAGTGATACTCATATCAGCAGCTCGTCGTGTCCAGTCTATATCAGTCGTACGGTTCTGTAGGTCAATTTAAAGGGAATTTTGGCTCAAGAGATTTTGTCTGTGAGCATTTTATTGGGTACGTACAGCAGTTGCGTGAGGCCTGTCCTGGTTGCAGTATTTGTTCTTGGTCACGGGCCTTTTACTTTTAATCATTTCGAGTCTAATTCGTGCCTTAGAGGTCCTCCCCGCATGCCTGCAACCAACCTTGGGGGGACGCGACTCGATAACAGGTGGTAGGGTTGGCAGTTAACTTAATCCGAGAACAATCAAAACATTATAAATTATATTATAATTATAAAATTATTAATATTTAATAGATTAAATTAAATAATATAATAATTATAATAATAATAATAATTATATATATTTGTTGGATATAAATAAATATTTAACGTTGTTAAATAATTAAATATAATTTAAAATATTATAAATAATTTTTTAATTTTATTTTTATGATTTCAATTGAATGTTAATATAATTATATTTAAATATAATTAGTAAGTAATAATATAAAAATATTTATAATTATATATTATAAATTATAATTAAATAGTATATATTAATATATTAAGATTTGAATATATCGGTATTATATTTATTTATGATAGTAATTTATTAATTGAATTAAATATTTAAATATAAATTATATAGATATTAATTAAAGTTAATATAAATAATCTATAATTAATTAAATATATATTAAATTTATATATAAATAATTATATAAATATGAATATGATAATTAGTATATATAATTTATTAATAATACTAATTGTATATAATGAATTAAATACTAATTTAATTATATACAATTAATTTAATTAATAATCAGTTAATAAAATTGAATCATGTTATAATTTAATTTGATGATACTATAGCATAATTGATCCAGAAGCAGCGAAAGCATTAACTATATATATATATATAGTATATATGATATATAACTCTAGCCTGTGAGAAATAATGCACGTCATTTTAAGATATAAAAAACTGAATTATGAACAAAAATAGACTTACTGCAAATTATTACTCTTTAAAGTAGTCTAATCAATTTAGTTACAGAAGTTTGTTAAATTTAACTTATTTTCAAAATTAAAGAACTAATGAAAAAATTATATAAGAGAAAAATATCCAGTGTTAAATATAATTTTATAATAAACATATACAATGAAACTTTAAGTATAAATCAGAATAAGAAAATTTATATCAAGTCAGATGAAATCAATCACTGCTTTATTCTAAATCATACTTATAGTGTGATGTACTATATAAATTGAAAAGGTCTGGAAATAGCATTAGATGTTTTTGCTATATAATTTTCAATTTTATATATTATATTTATATACTATTAGTTGAATATCTATTAGTTATATATAAATTTTATTAGAAATTATATTATTTATTTCAAGCTGCATTGTTTTATATATATATTCTCCATCTTTAACTTTTTCAATTCTTCTTTATTTTATCTTATTATCATTAAAATATTTATGTATTTATTTTTTATTATGTTATTATTAATAATTATTTCACAATTTAGAATAATCAAAATTTTGCTTTAATATTTTATATTTAATATTATATAATATATTATATTTATATATTATATATATGATATATATATAATTTATATATATATATTTCTTAAATTGCATAATTTTAATAAAATTATATTTAATTTTAATAATGTATTATCATTTATTTTATTTTTATATATTTAGTAGTTTAATTATATATTATATTATTTAATTTATATTTTTAATTTATAATTTATATATATATATATTTATGTATGATAATATAGTAATTATATATTATATATATTATATATTAATTTATTATTAATATTTATATATATAATTTTCATTATTTATTATTATATATAATATATTATATATTTATTATTAATTATAATTAATATTATATATATATTTTACATATTAATATATCTAATATAATAATTAAATGATTTTATATTTTTATGTAAATTATATTATATATAATATATATATACTGTTATGTATCTTATTATTGTTTAATATTATATTTATATACTAATATATTATGATCATTACTAAGCCTAGACCATTTGGTCCACTCAAGTTTCTATCTATTTTAAATCGTGACAGCATATTAAAGTGAAAACTGCTATATATATATTCACCCCCAAAAAATAAAATTTTATAGGAATTTTAAAACTATATCTTTATATATTAATATTAATATAGTAATATATAGGTGTATATATAATTAATATATAGTATAATTCAATATTATTATATTATATATATATATTTAATATATTATTATAATCTATATATATATATATAAGTTCTATATTATATTATTAATATTTAATATGTATAGTATATATATATTTTTTATATTATGATATTTATATATATTTAATTGATATTATTATTAATAATCATATATATTATATAATAGTATATTAATATATACTATATATATTATATTATAATATATTATATATATAATATAGATATATTAATATTATACTAATTTTATTTTTTAATACATGAATAAATACAAACATTGATATACATACTTTCACTGCCTTATCAAATATTAATCAGGTTATATATATTATAATTTAATATTTTATTTATATTAATTATATATAATTTTATTTTTAATATTACTAAACACCTTTTTCTCCGCTAATAGCTAGCAGTAGGTGTGTTGGTGGCTGTATTAAGTGTTTTTTATTCATATAAATTACTTATTCATTATACATATTACATCGTAATAAAGAAACATTATAATAGAAGGGGGTTTTTTACATGCCCTATGCTATCTATACTCAAGAGAATATTGTAATTTACTCCTATTATTGAATTCGTATATAATACTATACTTCTTCAGATAATACTATAGCAGTTCATTTTATTTTCTCTTTATATATTTTAGTTTATCTCAGATTTTATTTATTTATTTTTTTATTAATTATATAGTGCCTTCTCAATCGTATAATTCTCTTGTTTCTCACAATTACGATTATGTTATCGTATATATAGGATTTGCAAAAACTTGGTTCGTTTATTTTATTTTGAATATTTATTTTCAGTGAGTTTTTTATTTAATTGGCCGGATTTATTATTATTGAAATTTCTGGGAACAGGTTTGGAATGTGTGATAATTGATAATTTGAATTTTGCGGATGGCCTATTATAGATCATCTCTGAGTAGAAATTTTAATTATAATGCTTTACTCAAGACACTTCTCAATTATAAATATTATTATAACTTTCCGCATGCTAAAAAATCAGAAATTATTAACTTTATATTCTTTATTAATTAATACATTATCCCATATAAATACTATTAATGATTTCCTTTATTTACATATCCTATTAGTATCTATAAGTATGTTTAACTCTTAAATGGATTTGTCAAACTTCTACTCTCATCTTTCTATATCTTAATTATTCTTATGTATTAGCTCTTACTTTTCTTTTGTACCCCTTTTGTTTACTAACCTCGATATAATAAATATATATACGATTATATACGATAAGTAGTTCGATATATTTATTATAATAAATTATTAAATTATATATATATATATATATATAATAATTATATATATATTAATATATATATAATATATATATATTATAATATTAATATATGTATTATATATATTAATATATAAATATATATATAATGTTTATACTATATATTAATATATATAGTATATATATATATATCTATTAATATTATATATATATATATATATATTATAATTATCTTATAATTATATATATTATATATTTTATTAATATATAGTATATATATAATTGAATATATATTTATATATATATATATTTTTATATATAATATGTATAAGTTTTTGATTGTTTTAATATAGGGGAGGGTATAATTATATAAATAGATAAAAGATTTTAGTTTATATATTTTATATAGTTTATATATATATATCATATTCACGAGGTGGGCACTCACGACTCACATTTAGGTAGGTTAGATCCCTTTAGGACATCTCCGCACTCTCGATAGATAAACGATATTAGTCTCGTCTTAAGTGCATATCTAATATCACGACTATTCAGCCATTATCAAACCTCCCGCTATCGCAAATAGTCTGACACGTTCTGACTACATTCTTAATATATGTTACGCGATAATTATTAGTTCAAATGGTTTTATATTTAAAATACTTATAATAGATATTTAATATTATCTCATTACAAAGATTATTTATAATTAATTTATATGTGAAAATTGTAATATGAATTTTTACTAAAAATCTTTCAAAGCAATTTTTCTCTATTCCTTCCATACAATTAGTTTTCTCGTCTAAGTAACATAGAGATCTATATTACCTCTTAAAAAGACTTAGCTAGCTTTAAATTACAAGATAGTTGAGTGGATAACTGATCCTCTATTGCTACTCAATAATTTAATCCAACCTAGTATACCTAATATTCGTTATCGTTTATATACTAAAGCCAGAGAGCATACCTAGGGGGATGGTGTCATTTTATGATTTAGTTTTATCGAAGACAGTTTTACCATCAATTCTGCTATGCTCATGTTAATTGGGTAGATATGTCCTTTATGGTGATGAGTGGATAGTGCCTGGTAGTCTTTATATACTCTCAAATTATTTCCGTATTCCAGATTCTAAGGTCAACACCTTACGAAATCTTCTTGGCTTACTCAGTCGAGATCTTTTATTTTCATTCACCTTGTCATCTACTCCTTAGACGTTCTTTTCACTTCATGATAATAGTTCGTTATCCTCATGATAAGCCTCGATCAGCCCGCTCAGAATTCGATAGTAATAGTACGTATTCGCTCGTGGTTTTATAGCTTTAATATATATATATATATATATTATATATATATTATATAGTATTTATAACTATTTATTATATTAGTTTTATATTATTTTATATATTATATATTATATATATTATATTAATGATATTATATTTAGTATATATATATATGTATTAGTTTATACTTTTAATATGATCTATTCTGTTTGTAAACCCATAATATAGTTGTAATTATATATTATAATTATATATGTAATTATTATTATATATTAACTTACTTTATTTATATATTATTAATGAATATATATAATATATATATATATTATATAGTATTATAATATATATATTATATATATATATATATATATATATTATATTTTATAATATAATATTATTATAATATATATTATATTATAATATTTATTATATATTAATATATTATTAAATAATATATATATATAATATTATATATTAATATATATATTTATATAGTATATCTAAATTTATATATATATATTATATAATATAGTATAATATAATAGATTTATTTTTGACATAGTATATATTTTAATTATTATATTATAATATATATCTATGAATATTATATATATATAATATTAATATTAATAATATTTACTTTCGTTAATATTAATTATATATTATAATATTTATATTATATATATATTATATGTTATTTATATATTATTAATATATTTGGAGTTTTTAACAGTATCTGATTTAGAAGTTAAACATTACACATAGGCAATATATAATAATTAATAATTTAATATGCATGACTAATTTTAAGTGTCTGTAATAGCATTTCAGATTTTATTATAAAATGAGTTTTAAATGTTTATTTAATTATATATATGGTTATCATTATAGGAAGTTGAAGTGGTTTTGTGATTGTATTAATTATATAAAAACAATAGTTTAGTGAACTCAAATAGTATAATTAGTTTATAACCTAAAATAAACTTATATATATCATATATTTATTAACAATAATAATTTATCTTATGATCAAGATAAGACTCTCGTTTAATACTTTTTTACTTTTTCAAAAAAGGTATATATTATATATTACTGTGGACAATAAAGATAAGAGCTCAGGAATAACTTTTTGATTTAGTATTCCGTCCGTGATGACAAGTCTCGCTAATTTTTTCCTGACGACTCCGCTCGTCATAGTCCGCATTCTAATTCTGGTAGTCCGTCAGGATGCGGACTATTCGTGAATACTAGCTGACTAAAGAGCGGAAGTGCCACCTCTGAATATATATTAATATAATTAATTATATATTAATATATTATATATATATTATTTATTATATAATTATTATTATATATATTATATTTATATAATATAAATTTATATATAATTTATATATATAAATTAATATATTATAGTAAATATTATATTATTATATATCATTAATATTATAATAATTATATATAATATATTTATATATTATATATTAATTTTAAATAGTGATAAGAGACAATATTGATTTTACAATAACTTTGAATTTATATTTATTATTAAGTGATCTTATTTACAGATGTCTTAATGAAGATGTTTAAATTTGAAACGTTATAAATTTGAGACGTTATAAATTTGAGATGTTATAAATGTGAGATGTTATAAATTTGAGATGTTATAAATTTGAAACGTTATAAATTTGAGATGTTATAAATTATATTATTTATTAAAAGTCTATATTAATACTTTATAGAAAAAGTAGATTATAAGATTTATATATGCTAAATCACTGTTGTCGTACTCCGTATTATATCATCACCTATTTTTACATTATTTCAGTATCTCAGCACGTATTATTAATTAATAGGGAACCGAAAGCTAAAGTTAGTTCACTATATCTTTATCGAAGACCACTGTAACCATTGACTTTGGCTATAATAACATTAAGTTTTTCTTTCTGACCTTCTCAATATGATTGATATATTATTTTGGTATATATCGATATATCGAATATGAGTATTATTATACCTACGAGAGAGAGATATTAGTATTCGGTCATAAATATATATATAATAGTTTCCTCGTAATATAACGAATATAACTCATAGCTCCGAACCTCATTATAACCTCATGAGTATAGTGTGATTTCTTCATGGTATAAAGCCCTTGGATATATATAGTTATTTTGTATAATAATCATAATGTTATATGTGAATAACATCAGCGTTTTTCTCGTTAACTGAGTCGAGGTATTGTATACATTGATATAGCTAATAAATATATTTATAGGTTAATTAATCTCGATAAATTTATTCCTTTATTAATATATATATAGGTGGTTAATATAAGTATATTTAGAAATATATTATAATAAATATTACTTAGAAATTCTAATACTTTTAAAAGATATATTATTTATACTATAGAATCTTATATATATATTAATTAATATATATATATACTATTTATATAATAATAAATATAAAATAGATATATAATACTAATTTAATAATATAATATAGTATATATATATAATAATTAATTATCTATATATATTAAAATAAATTAATAATTAAATACTATATGAAAATAACTATATTAAAATATATACATTATTATATTTTATAATTATAGTATTTTATAACGTATAACTTATATAATAATTTATACTCAGAATATACACACTCAATACTAAATACAACTAATTAATTTATTATAATAATTATATATATAAATATGTTATAATAAATATATAATTAATATTATAAATATTATAATATATATAATAATTATATATACTATAGTAAATATAATTCTAATATTATAATATATTATATAATAATAATAATTATAATATATTTATATATATACATCGAAATATATATAAATGAATAATATATAAATTAATAATTAAATAATTAATTTAATAATATAATTATTTTAATATATTATATAATATATTTAATTATTATATTAATTTTTATTAATATTAATTTTAATAATATTTATTAATTATTTTATATTTTATATTTAAATATTAAATATTTTTATATTGAATTTAGGCTTTAATAGTAATGACGATATTCTTTTAGGTATATACATATATATATATTTATTGAGCATATATGATATATTAAATATATTATATTATGTATCTGCAAATAAAAGAGAAGAACAAATCGACTCACAGGAAATGTCCAAATCTCTCATCTTTAGGAATGCATTTCTTTGCCATAAATAAGCCAAATACCAGAGTAGGATGTTGTTTTCCTTCTACCTCGTGTTGTGGATATTTTCTTGGACTACAAATTGGACAGATATGTTGGTAAACATATCACCTAATTATATTATTAGTTTTTTTTATAGCAAAAGTTATTTATTATTGTTTACCGTTTGTTTTAATCATAATTACCCAAATAACGTTAATCTGATTTTGTAATTTCACATATCTTTCTTGACCACTATTTCACAAACCTATTATCTACTCTCAACGAAAATGTACCTCGAGATGTAACAATGTTTCTCGTAAAAATCATTTTCATACAAAGTTCGAATAAATCTTTCAATTTCATATTGTGTCACAAATAGGAAACAAATATCGTGTGAGTCTGTTGTGGACGGATCCCAGAGTCTAAAAATTTATGCCGGTTTTATATAGTATTATATTTATATATTATATAGTTATTATTATATGATTATTGGACTTACACTATATATCCATAAGTCCTCTACTCGCATTCTTCACCATAGCTCTTCCCTCTTATACTCAACATTATTTAGCTGCCCTATCACCACTACGTCTTCGCTTAGTACATCATAATATATTCTCTAGATAACCATCTCCTGCTACCCTGCATCGTGCCTTAATCCGACCTAATGCTAGTAGTTGTATATACCGTTCATCCCTCGTACTCTCATAATGATACACGATTACTACCGTATATCAAAAATTAGTATATACATATATAATGTATATATATATATATATATATTATATATTATATATATGATATATATTAGTTAATAATATTTTATATATAATTATATATATTGATAATATATAATATATAATATTAAATAAGATTACTTACTCACCTAGTATGCCTATTACCTCACTGATTCTTAATCCTTTATCACCTAAACCAGTTTACAATTTAGTCATATTTACAATGCTAATTATTATCACTGATAAGATATAGAATATCAAATTTATTATCAATTTTAATATTATATATTCAGAAAAATATATTTGTATTTCTTTTCGAGCGTTCAATATAATTGATACATTCATTTTGATTTTAAAATAATATATAAATTAATTCAATATAATTGATTTAAGTATTCGTTTTAATATCCAAATACTGTCCCGAATGATTATATCATTACTGAATATTTATAATAATTTATACGCATAGATCTCAGATTTTATAATTTTTTAGATCACAATCAAACTCAGAATAGCTTTAACATAGTTTATTATAGTCATATTTTTTGCAAGACATACAATTAAGTGCAATTAATACGCACGAAATTCTTCATAAATAATTTTAATTTAATCATAAAGAATAATTAATAAGATTCTTAATTATCTCATATTTACATCAGATATATATATATAAAGACATCTTGTGCAAAACGAAATTACACATCTAATTGCTTATGGCTTTAATAATTTTATACATTTTATTATTTCTAAATAAATATGATATATATAGCTCTCTAGACTTTATGAAGTTACATATATTGCGATTATAAAATGCAGTTTATTTATTATATATTATTTTATATTTATTATTTTGTGTCTTAGATAATTAATTTAATAATTTTCATTATTTAAATTTATTTAAATCTATTAATTTATTGTTATTTTTATATAAAATTATTATTATTATATATTTTTTATTTAATTTAATATTTTTAATTATTAATTTATACATTACATTTGACCTTCTATAAATCAGCCTTTCTATAGCGGATATATTTGTCGTTTATTTAATTATTATATATTATTTATTATATATATATCCTCGATTATAATTATATGTTTTCATTATTATGATCATGCTAAGGATAATTTATAATTATTGCTTATATTATTAATTATGATATAGTATTGTATATACCATATGAGTTACAGGATGATTCTTAAGACCTTGCTCTGCAGCGATGTGCAGAGATTAAACGGGATTAATGACCTACTATCCATCGCGATGTTATATATTTTATGCTACTGTTATACACTCTTCGCGTTCAATACGTCACGACCATATAACTGCTCAGTAGCTGTCTGAGTCCTATAATCCTTCCATAGACTCGCTCTATAGATTCAGCAAATCAAAGTTTTTCTATTTGTAGTGGAATAGGTTACATTACACTTACTACTAAAGAATAATAATTAACATGATTTAGAGTTTAACCTATTTAGCTCTCCATAAAGTGTATTAATGCTTCGACCAATCTTGGTCTTACTTTCAGCTGCTATGTTATATAACGCTAATTAAAACGTTATAGTAAAAATAGAATTCAAATGAGAAACTATATCATAAAAGTTTTGGTTTGTTTTTTGAAAAATATATTATTATAGTGAGTAGTTTTATAAATATAGTGTTAATTTACCTAGTACCTTGATCCTCGAGCTCTCTCAATATCCCGTGATGCTATATAGTACAGGTACTACATGGACATTTCTTACTTCATCGGAAGAAACAAATTAGGTTAAGCATAGTAGGTTCTAAGTATAGCCTAAATCTCACTAAGTTGTTTGTTCAAAAATACTTTAAACCAAAAGATTTTGATGTAATTATTTTATTTTTATAACTGTAGTCTATCGCTTCGCAAATCCTACGTGCGCGAAGTCTTGATATTATGATTCTAATCTTTACCTTACGTATTATCATAACATTGTCTAGTTGAAATGCAGGATAACCATATAGTAATTCATGTTCAGTCACATGATCATAATTCTTATTTCTCATCAGTTCTTAAATAGTATTATATATTACTTGTTCTTTACTAAATTACTAACACCTTGTCCTGCTAGCGCAAAGGTATTGTTGATATTGTAGCTTTGATATAGTCCTTATAAGTAGTTAGTAACCGATTTACCTTTCGACACTCGAATTAAGCATCTACATATTTATTATAAGGTTATTTACAACGCAATTGACTATCATATTAACTATATATGTGACTCTTTCCACTCCTAATAGATTACGACGACTTTCGTCGAAACAGCTAGCTTTAATTTTTCTCTATATACATTCGTTAAACATTTTCATATAGCTATTTCATAATTATGTTATTTACTAGTCTCTCATTTTCGCCCTTTTTATCCTTCTTTACATTACTATATATATAGTTAGTCTGTATTATATTTAAATACACCAAATAAATAATTAAATAGAACACTCGTTCACTATAAATTTATTCTATTTTCTAAAAATTGTATTAATATTTATATTTGGATAATAATTTAAAATTATATTACTAATTATTTTGAAATATAATTTCTTTAACTATATTTTATTTGAACTTATCTCTAAACTCATGACACTCAATAAACAAATTCCCTAATAAACTAATAATTCTATTCAATATTACTATCCTTTGTCCTAGTATATTACTAGCATAATAGATTATTCTTCTCTCCGTATTCTCTGACCTTGGTTTATTGTAAGCGATCTTTGCTCTTAGTCCACCGTTATTCACCCATTACACTCATACATTCGATGTCAGTATTCGTTTGCTGTATACGGTAGTTATATGTAAGGCCTTTTTTCAAGGTGGAGGAATCTATTTAAACTTTCAATGAACTATCTTCGATGTTATAATGAGAATCTTTCGATATTCTTTCCATTTTTTTTTGACGCCATTCGTCGCGTAAGTTTCTGTTACGCATTAATCAATCCACCATTGTGTGAGTTCAGTTTGACGTTTAACGCTCTAAGAGGTAGTATTTGATTGATTTGTATTGTGATTGTATTATTGTAAGTTTCATAAACTCTATTTGCTCTTGTTAAAAACGAAATTAAAGAATAAGATATATATATAGTATAATTATATAATTACTACTACGTATAATATCTATACTTAGAAGCTCGTCTTACGATATGGTAAATCTTAACTTATAGCTGCCTCTAATTTTAAATCGTACATTCCATAGTACGGAGGCGGGTTATAAACCAAGCCTTTTAAATTTTACATGCTCTTTATCTAGTCTACAACAAGACAACTGAATTATCACGTAACTCAAATATTCTTCTGTCCTTATTATATAATATATTACATCCTATTCTGTGTAAAAATATTCCTTTTTATATTTTGTGCCCTGCCCCATGAATTGATAATTTCTTTGCTATGGTGGTGTTTCTCTGTGGTGATCTTGTTCTGGTCAATACTTGGAGGGCATGCACGTGAAGCTTCTGGTTGTCGTTTAGCAGGGACAGATTTATGTGTGTCTGTTGAGTGATCTCTAGTCTTGCTATGATTGATCTGAATATATTCGGCACAGGCGGCTTTAGTACTCAAAGTAATCTGTTTGTTTCGCCTCGACTTGACTTAGAACACGAGGTTCGACGGCCATTTGTTGCAGGGATCTTTTTAAGTCAAAAAAAGATATAAATAACATGTAAATTCAGCAAATACGAATATTAGGCATTAAAGAGTGGGAGAGGTGCGGAAGGAGGGAATGTCCAGGAATTGTATAACGTGGATTAGAAGAAGGTTTGAGCACAAGGGTACAGCTTTAGAAGGACTCATAGTGGCCTCCATTTAATCAAACAATTCGATAATATGTGGTGTTGGAAATCTTCATGACTTTTAATAAGGTTGTGACAGATATTTCCAAAATACACATTTGGATTTCCTCAGAATGTAGAAATATGGTTGAGCAGCGAGAATCTCAGGTGAAGCAAACATTATTATTCGTGTTGTTGGCTGAAGAGTATATTACATTTTGCAATAGATCTCGATTACTATTAGACCGTACTAAGGAATATCTACGACCATTTTAGTTTACCCTGCCATAATTGATAGCGTGCACGTCGCGAGTTTTATAGTAATCTTGTCTTCAGATCGTGTGCTGTTTAGCTCAGTTAGGAATCCTTATCGCTTACTTGATGTGGCTATATTATATATCTAAAGTAGATAACTAGATGACCAGTGAGACAGTTCATAGTATAACATGGCATATTATACTAATGGTTTTGATTATAGTTTAGTATATTCAATAGAAATAAATATAGGATAATGATTAGCCATTACTCTAGTTACCTGACTCTAGTCTAGTTAATCAAGAATGTTGTTGACTCTTATGTTTCAATTTTTAGAGTTAGATAACCCTTTCCATACATATTTATTTTCATGATTCATAGATGGAACATCGAAGAAGATACGATATACCGAGTTTAATGACAGTTTGCTTATAACCAAGAAGTGGTCACAAATGCTTCTCGTATCCATAGGGCGGTAGGGACTATTGTATTTTCAATTATTCTTGAAAGTACAAAAATATGAATATACAAGAGAGACTCTGTGTTATAGGTGATCTGAGGAGGTACATGGGAGGATGTAAGGTGTTATATCATTTAACAATATATTAAGATTATTATAATATTTAGGCAAGTTATATGGTAGAGAGGTTGGGAGTTATCTCTCTAAGGGCGAATCAGTTGAATACAGAGTCATACCCAATCTTTTCGCATCACTGGAGGGTCGATCGTTTATGTGATTGTAATAACGTATAAGAAGCTTTTACAATATCTAGTTTTATCTACGACACTATCACGACCGACATTTATTTGACATGTAGCTTTTAATCTAGTAGAAGAATATTCACTGCGATCTATCATTACCAGGACTCAGCTATATAATTGAGTATATGAGATAAATAAACGGACAGATTAATTTAGTGTAGCATTTTGAGGTGAAGAGATATACGAGCTATCTCCATTAGTAGTCATATGTAACGCTAAGGTATCTAGATCAATTGCAACAGCGACTATACTCAGAATCTCTCGGAGATAACAGAGAATCAAGCAGATCTCGATTTTCACATACAATAAGTAGGTACTATAGAGCCTGCCTCTCAGTCATCGAATATTTTCTTCCGCATATAAGAGGTAGCAATATTGTTTAATAGACTTATCAGTAGTAACGGATGATAATCTCATATTAGTAATGATTAGAAACAGAGTATTAATAGGTTTTTATTGCAAGTAAGCTTACATCCTATACACATACATTTCAGTGATTATATTTATCAATAAGATATAGTAATTGTGTTAGTGGTGAAATTTTAGAGAGAGTGATTAAGTTGCTTCGACAGATATGATTAAGCTAACTATTGGGAATGTGCAAGTAGAGGCCGTACGTTATATTTAGTTGTTTGATGAGAAATTTCTTGAATTAAGAGAATATCCTATGCATGATTAAGGACAGAGCAGGCATTTTCCTGAAGATATTATTATAAGGAATCGACTGCACTTATTAAAACCCACCCCAACGGAGATAGGTGCGTCTACTCAATACACGAAGTTATTGTCGGTGACCGTATCTAGTCGGTATAAGAGTGGGGTCGCGTTAATTAGGTGTGCTATCTTTGGAGCCGCCCTGTTGGCTTCTTGAGCATTGTTGATGTAAACTATCTTTTATATTTATTTCTATTTTAAAGGAACAGTTGTATGGCATACTGCTAATCTAGAGTGTTTGATTGTCTGTAGTAAAAAATTAACATCCTACTATCATATATAAGTAAATAGAGAAGCATTTGTGGCTTTAGTAGCTGCATAAAGGAATTAGTGACCATTTTGCATGGGTTACTGAAGTTATGATTATAGTGATGTTACAGCATTTGTCAGATATTTATTTATACTGAGTTAATATGGGAGTATTTCATTACTGGAATGAGCCACGGTTCTCCTCTTTAGCGTCTAGTAATAGAATAACTTGCTCATAGCACTGTATATCGTATAATACACGCCTATCAGTATGCTACCTGGGTATTATACTGTAACGTGCACTATTATCATCTGGTATTATATATATATTAACACCGTCCCTGCCTATATAGCTTATACTCTTACCGCTTTTCTAGCGTCTACACTGTCCATCTCATGCCTGACGATAGCGGTCATATACTCATTGTTAGCCTGATATTTCGTGTACCATTCCTATAACAATTACACACTATGTTATATATTTATATACTCTTTTAATAATATGTATATAATATATTAGATAATATATATATATATTTAGCATCTCTTACTTGTCTAGTATTTTTATACTACTTCTAAGCCGATAGTATATATATTAGATATATATCCTCGAGTTCTAAAGTTGATGATCATTCAATACAAGTTCTATAAGATCGTTACGATCTGTAATTACTCATCTATTTAAGCACATTATCATTATGCTCTTCATTCCGATTGTCATCCTCGTCATGTATATATACTAAGGGTCATTTGAATGTGTATTAGATACAGTGCATCTGTGAGATACTTAATTTGATCTGGCACAATTAGGTATGTACAATGATAATCACTTAAATTGGAAATGTCAATTCTCGTTATAAGTAGTGTCTAATTAGTTACCTTTATAGCGTAACGATGAAAATTTTTATCCTAAATTAGATAACGTGAGAAATTAGATTAACCTGAGATCACAGAGTATTTTATAGAGAGTGTGCATATATATATAGTTGATAATATCTTATATAATTCAGTTCTTCATTCATTTTTGTTTGAAAATTTATTGGTATATAATATTTGCTGGAACTAATTAGGATAGATTATATAGAAGATAATTGGTCAGAGACTATTACCATATATATAACTTTTTTATAATATTATATGTTATATATAATATATTAGTATATTAATAATTACTAATAATTTTAATAATATAAATGAGAGTATATATATTATATATAGTATATTATATATATATATATTGAATAATATAGATATATATATATATATATTAATAATATTTTATTAATGATATTATATATTAATATTTTAATATAATACGTATATATTATTTATATAAATAAGAATATAGATATTAATTATATATATATATATTATATCGATATAATATAATATTAGAGATATTTATAATTATAATATAATATATATATACTATATATATTTATGTTATTATATATACTAATATATATTATATCTATACATAACTCTAAATATATATTTATATAACTTAGTATTATATATAATATATATATATTATATATATACTATTATTATTTAATATATATAATTATATAGTATGTATAATATATATATATAATTATTTTTGTTAATTTTTTAAATTAATGTTAGTTTCAAAAAATATTACATTTATAAGATAATTATTATATATTATTTTTTCATCACTCTTGCCGCGCACCCCCTGGTATTTCTCATAGAACTGACCAGTTTTTGAAAATCATTTACTATGCACATTTATTCATTATAAGCAGTATATGTCATAGACACAATTTAAGTGCGTACCATACAATAAGTTAAATCTTTAGTTGTAGATTATTAGAAAAGACCATTTTAGATGAAAGGAAGTAGTAAAGACGTGTAATAACGCTAACGTTTAGAAACATATGTATAACGGCGGTATGAATGCTATATTATAGGCTATATTGTAATATCAAATACTTTTTTATTTTAATATATTGACATAATATATATAAATATATATTCATACACTTAAATAAACTATATATAAAATAATAAATATATAAATAAAAATAATTAAATAATATGCATTCTTTTAATACTTAAGATGTAGATGTTCCGATTAAATAATAGAAAACAACATAAACATACAACAATATACTAAAAACAATATTAATATAATAATATAATATTATAAAATATATAATATAATTAATCCTTAGATAATTAATATATAATTAATTAATTAAATAATAATAATACTAATTATTAAATAATTAAATTATAAATATTTATTAAAATTAATATTAATTAATAATTTATATTTAGATATAATTTATTATATATTTATATAAATCTTCAATTTCAATATTTACATCCCAAATAGGTGATGTATAGATTTAAATCGTTCCTTGATATTCGTATTTTGGATCTCTTAATGTGTTAAAGGGATCAAATGAATTAGACAATAGGCTTGGATATTATGTAGGGCTCTTAACGGCAAATTTAGCTGTCTGGTATCCAGGTGACAGTCATTATGTCGCACCATAACAGTGGTCTGGAGATGAAGTACGAGGAACATGTTTTTATTCTCCGAATATATAATTATTAAGCATAGAAGTTGAATTTATTAACTACTAATTATAATAAATTAGTAATAACACCTTTATGAGGTACGATAAATATTAAATATTAAGCATATATAGAGAATTTAAATAGAAATCTCAAGCAAATATTTCTCAATATGAATGACTAAATCTTCAAATAAGTAACTTAGATATTCTCAGAAACCTGAGATTATTCCCTAGATATAGAATATATGTTGTAAATGAGTTGTAATTAACATGATGAATGAATTCTAATACATACTATGAAACTTAGGTTAGATATTAGAAGGAAGCATCTTTGCCTTGATACTCTGTCTTAGTCGTACGCTCTCACTCTCTCTTGCTTGCTTCCTCTATTTATTTTGTGTGCTTGTTCAGTTACTCTACCATATACCTAATATTGTCCACTGATCTCTCTTTACTCTACTAGCCATCCTTTTCTTCTCCTACGTTGAATATCTTTTAAATATTTAACATGTATTTATTCAAAGTTTACTGATCATTTTGATAGATGAATAAAAATTCTGACTTTTATATATTATTAAAAATATTCATTTCAAAATCAAGTGAACATAAGGTGTTTAGGATATAGATTCGGTAAGATAATTCGTTTGGTATACTATGGGGAGTTAAGTTTTACTATGGTTTACTAATTCAAAATAATACTCAGTCTTATTAATATGAATCGAATATGTTGCAGTAGAGATACAGTTATATTAGGAAGTGAATATAGTCAGATAGCCTCCCTACAATAACAGTGATATTAATATTAGACTATCACTGCTATGTCTACATTCTCTTTCAAAATTTCCAGAATGCCAAGAGTTTTTAATTATCATCTTTGCATGTTCTCTTATTATGGATGTTAAAATACGATGTGTCATTTGGAGAAGGATTTTTGAAGAGAAACAGTGATTTTTACTTTGTTTGTTTTACTATAATGCTCATTTTATATATGACAATATTTTGAAGATCACTTACTTGACGTTTTTTTTAACTGTCATCAGCTCATGAGATGAATTTGTTATGAAATGGGCAGAATGATAAACCTGTTCAAACGGAAGACGTCCTTCGTATAAAAGTATCTTATCATATACTACAATGAACGCTTCGATTCATCTCATGTTGATCAGGATGCTGAAGAGATTGAATCATCTTATATTCTTAATAGTTTGTGGAGTAGGTGCTATTGACTAGTAGATCAACCGGCCTTATACTCGTATATCTTATTCACTCATCGTCTAAGGGAGGAGATTCTTGGACTCGTCATAGAGTATGTAGCGTATTCTTTCTCGTAATTTGTCCGATACTTATGATATATGCATGACTGTATGTAGGGGCATGTCCTCTCGCGAACTAGTGGTGCTAGACATCTCTTAAGAGAGCATGACAATAGACTTAAAGACTTATGAGCACGAGCTGTCTTTATACTTTCCTAGAGATCATTATATAGTCACTACCTTTAGTCGTAATTAAAGTTAAATACCTTTTAATTTATGATATACTCTTTGTGTAATGTACTATGTGAAATCTAAAATTCTATTAGTTTTAAAGAGGTTGGATGAGAATAGTGTAGATTAAGATGAGAGAGATTATCTTTTAAGGTTAAGTTAGAGAACTTAGATTATATGCTTGAAAAACTCAACCATTTCCACCATATCTGCATAATTAAAGTATATTATAAATATTTAATAGCATAGTATAATAGTAGTATATATATAAATATATAAGAATTATATATATATATATTTAATACTATTATATATATATATTTATATATCTTATAGATTAGTGAAAATGAGAATATATATAATGTATATATATTACTATAATATATATATAGGTATATAATGTAATATATAATATTAGTGTTAAGACCTTATCTAATATAAATTTATATATTTAGATTATTTAAGAAGATATAAATATATTTATATATATATTAAGTTTATAGTATTGTAATAAGATATATATAGTTTAGATTATATATATAATTAATATAACTATTATATATAGTTAAGTGAATAATATAGTATTAGAAGATATGATGATTAATTTAGTTGATAAGACTAATGAAGAACTCATATTATACGGTATATATTCATAAGCTTAATATTCTATTATCCTCGACTATAGAGTATATAATTATCGTCTATAGGAATTAGGATATATACTATAGAGTAATATAGATTTACTTCATAATATCTATATTAAAAATTATATATATGATATAAAACGAGATATAAATAATATATTAACTTAATAGATATATATATTATATATATTTATATATAATTTAATGTTGTAGTAGAAAGGTTAATATATTATATAGTATCTCTATGCGGGAGGAGTGATGAGATTTACGGCGTGACGAGTATTTATTAGAGATTATATAGTTTCCAATTATGTAATTTGATTATTTAGTAGTAGTATTAATTATAAAAAGAAAGGAAAATAATCAATACTCTTAAAATGAGAGAAAATAGCTGTTCACGTGGACTCAATAAAATGAACGTATGAATTTGGAGAACGCTATTAATAACCATAGGTGTATAGTACTAGAAGTGAAAGTTATAAGATTATATGCAAAGGGGGGAAATGATGTGTACTGAGTTATATG
>JABUQX010075712.1:0-5000 GCA_015478945.1 Trachelipus rathkii
AAAATTATCACTGCCTCCGCTACAGTGTTCGGCGCTTTCTTTGCTGCGTGTACTCTGAGGAGAGGTAGGATTGTTAGGAATTGTAATGAAAATTTTAATTTTTAAAAATAAAAATTTGAATATAATCAATTAAAAACTTTTTGGGGGATGAAATTTTTAAAAATTAGTTAAAAATTTGGGATACAAAAGTTTTTAAAAAAAATAATTAAATATTTTTTAAAATAAAATTTTGCAACCTTTGTTAAATATATTTGGAATAAGATTTTAAAAATTAATTAAAAATTTATAACATGAAATTTAAAAAAAAAAATTAAATTTTATAAAGTAATTAAATATTTTTAAAATAAAATTTCGAAACCTCAATTAAATTTCTTTGAAATAAGATTTTTAAAAACTGATTTAAAAAAAATTTAAAACTTTATAACCAAATTTTTAAAAAGTTAATAAAAGTTTTTAAAAACTAATTAAATATTCTTGTAAACAAAATATTGAAACGTTAATTAAATATTTTTGAAATAAAATGTTTAAAAATCAATAAAACATTTTATTACAATTAAAAATTAAAAATTTATCAAAATTTAAAAATAAAAATTAGTTTAAAGAAAATTAAAAAATTTTTGAAAATAAAAGGAAAAATTTTAATTAATTTACAAACATTAAACTGCATAATAATAATAATAATAATAATAATAATAATAATAATAATAATAATAATAATAATAATAATAATAATAATAATAATAATAATAATAATAATAATAATAATAATAATAATAATAATAATAATAATAATAATAATAATAATATTAATAATAATAAAAAATAAAATAATTAATAATAATAATAATAATAATAATAATAATAATAATAATAATAATAATAATAATAATAATAATAATAATAATAATAATAATAATAATAATAATAATAATAATAATAATAATAATAATAGCTTTGAACGCCTTTCCCAATTTCCTAAAGGTATCAACCACTTCATGATTGATTTTTTTAAGGACTATTCTAGAATAGAACAACAACTTTCTGAACTTTTAATCTAATATTTCGCCTCGCCACTTCAGGCATCGTCAGAGGCGAGTTCTAGACTAATTTAACAATTGATAAAACAAAATAAATGTTATTTAAATATAAATGTGAAGTAACAAATTAAAATATTATAACTAAAGTTAAGTCTAAAATCCTAAAATAATAATTACATCAATAGAGAGATTCTATCTAGTGACCTCCTATAAAAAGTTTAAAATATTTTCCATTTCATTGTACTTGATGTTGATAACTGGTTTGTGCTTTTTTACTAAGAGTGACTCAGACAGCCTCAATTCAGAAAAATTTCCTGCTCGGTGTAATATGTCAAAATTGGAAATGTCGAGATTGGGTTTGAGGGTTCCGTGTTCGTTTTTCAAATGTTCAAAGATCTTACTAGGCCTGTATCTATGTTGTGAGACACGAAGTTTGAGAGAATTAGTAGTATACCCGATATAAGAGGTATTACAGCCATCTTTACTACAATGAAATTGGTATACTACATGACTCAAATTCTCTTTAATCACACTAGTTCTTTCAGAAAACATAGAAGAAAGTTTCAATTGCTTATAGTAACATTTATAGATGTTACTTTAAGCCACTGAAATAAATATAGATGTTACTATAAGCCAGTGAAACTATCTTTTTTGTTTTCTGAAAGAGCTAGTGTGACTAAAGAGAATGTGAGTCATGTAGTATACCAATTTCACTGTAATAAAGATGGCCTGCCTCCACATCGGGTATATTATAATTCTCTCTCAAACTTCGAGTCTCACATAAATAAAAACCTAGTAAGATTTCTGAACATTTAGCAAAACCGAACAAACTCGACATTCTTCTGACTTATCTTACCGGGCAGAAAGCTACGAATTGAGCTGTCTGTGCCTGCTTGGCGCAAAGCACAAACCAGTTATCAGCATCAAATACAATGTGGGAAAATATTCAAACATAGGAAGGTGACTAGACGTCTCTCTATTGATGTGATATTATTTTTAGGATTTTAGATAACGGTCCAGATTATAATGATATGAGCCCACTTCACGACCTCAAATAGCATTTAGCTACTGTTTATGGTATTAAATTGACAGAACTCGCCTCTGATGACCTGTAACCAGGTAGCAGATTAAAAAGTTCAACAGTTGTTCTATTCTATTCTAAATAGTCCTTAAAAAATCAATCATGAAGCGGTTGATACCTTTAGAAAATTGGAAAAGGCTGCAAAGCTCACATTAAATTAGAGCTGATGTAAAATTTCTAAAATAATAATAATAATAATAATAATAATAATAATAATAATAATAATAATAATAATAATAATAATAATAATAATAATAATAATAATAATAATAATAATAATAATAATAGTGTCCACCTTTGGCGTTCCGATAAGGACTGACTCTCCGTTGTCGACTTCTGCGTAATAGAACTAAACATGTTGCATTGGAAACTCCTCCAACTGACACTACCAGCCGTAGACACCTTTGGCGGATTGATTTTGGACCTTTCAGGGGACCTTCTTGACGATAGTCCGTGAACCGATTTGTCTTCTGGGTTTCCGGGGACTCCTGAAGCCCCAGGTATTCATTTGTTTGTTGACGGAGATCCTCTACTAATACGGACAGAAGGGAAGCTCTTGTTCTTTCCTTAATAATAATAATAATAATAATAATAATAATAATAATAATAATAATAATAATAATAATAATAATAATAATAATAATAATAATAATAATAATAATAATAATAATAATAATAATAATAATAATAATAATTAAAGAAAAACTTTACCCACCTCTAGCTTTGCGAACCTCTCAGCCCGATAACAGGCAAGTTCGGCGTTAATCAATTTCGTCAGGAGAAACTCTCTGAAGTCCTCACCCTTTTCGAATATGGAAGGTATTGGCAAAGTAGGTCCGAAGAAGGGAACATCTTTCCGCGCCGTAATACTCACTCGGTACCTGAAGGGGGGGGGGGAAAGAGTTTTGAGGGATCTGAATAAATGCTGCAGGATTGCTTAGAATTTTCAAAAATATCTCTTTAATAATAATAATAATAATAATAATAATAATTATTAAAATAATAATAATAATAATAATAATAATAATAATAATAATAATAATAATAATAATAATAATAATAATAATAATAATAATAATAATAATAATAATAATAATAATAATAATAATGATGATGATGATGATGATGATGATGATGATGATGATGATGATGATGATGATGATGATGATGATGATGATATCTGTATATTTGAATTACCAAAATATATTTTTTTAAATGACGTATTGATGAGTTCACACGTTCGCCTCTGGGAACTGAATTTGGTTGATTTTTAAATGTCAGTAAAAAGCAAACTATTTAAATCTAAAAATTTTCAGGTATGAGGAGCAGTTTTTTTTTTTTTTTTACAATCTCCGGTTCCGGCTATATCATTTTAAAATAACCGGCTCCGGCTCCGTCTCCACTCAAAACTTTTGCATCTTCGCAGCTCCAACTCCGCATACCTGTAATTTTCTATATTCGATACATCGATGATTTTATATTTGCTTTACTTTTATTATATTTTTTTTTATAATTTTAATGTAAACTGACATAAAGCAATTGTAAGTCCTACAACCTCCGTACATTAGCGCCTATTGATGTATGAAGCTCGTCTGGAGCTTCAAAAATAACCATGAAAAAATATATATATTTTTTTTAAATACAGTATAATAAATAAGAAATAAAAAGAGAGATTAAAATAAATTGAAATTTAAAATAAAGAAAACCGTTATAAAAAAGTTTCAATGCTTCTCAAATTTAGAAAAAGAAAAAAAAAAAAACAACTTTATGCTATCCCTGATAATCCGAAAAAAATGGGCTTCATAAAATGTAGCAAGTGTACAGTGCGTCTCAAGTACATTACTAACTGCAAAAAGGGTTATGAATATTGGCCAAATTGGAAGTTTGATTTTTAAAGACGGGAATTCGTTGGCAAAACGTCGATGAAGGATGTCTTTTCTAGACTTATTCTCTTTCCTGCAACCATATTTATCCAATAAAGTATTGGATTCATAATTGCAGAGTTGAGTTGGGTTTGGTTGGGTTGGGCTGGGTTGGGTTGGATTGAGTTGGGTTGGGTTGGGTTAGGTTGAGTTGGGATGGGTTGAACTGGAGATTATGATCCTTAGAAATTCAAAAAAATAATGATTCCTTATTTAAAATAAATAATAATGTTAGGTATGTTAATTCAATTCAGGATCTAGCCAGGCCACTAAATGAGAGAAATTTTCACCCCCCCACCCCCTCCCAGGAATTTATGGTTCTTGACATTTTTGGGTCCACAGATTTAATACCAAAGTAAGTTACCACCAGTGCACATCGTTAAAGGATTCTGCAATGGAAGAGCGGTACGCATACTACACACTGGGTACACCCAGTTCATTCTTCATATTATGCTTCTGAACTTCTAGTCAAATCCGTGAAAAGGTGTGTAGTGACAAACACACCAAATACCCAGTTCATTATTTACATAATGCCTCTGAGCTATTACATATCCCCCAAAAAAAAGTTTACTAAAACTTCGGCAATATATTACTAAAGTTGACAAAATGTATCAAATATGTGTGGAAGTTTCAAAGGCAGGTTTTACTCGATACTTACTATAGCCTTGCAATCTAATTAGCCTCTATTATCTACAAATTAATGTACACTTGCTTTGAATTCACAATACAGAAAAAGAGAACACTTTTTACATTACAGAACTCAAGGTCATAAGTTTTGTATTCAGAGTTAGTAATAGGTGAATATTTAGTGCAACACAATAGGCACTAACAACACATGCTATAAAATCTATAAATCAAAATATACTTCGTGACTTATAATGCTAATTATATTTCTCGACTCGATGTGAAAGAGAGAGAGAGAGAGAGAGAGAGAGAGAGAGAGAGAGAGAGAGAGAGAGA
>JABUQX010075712.1:22500-25000 GCA_015478945.1 Trachelipus rathkii
TATAAGTGTGTGTATCTGTGATGTGTGTGTTACGTGTATGTACGTATAAGTGTGTGTGTATCTGTGTGTGTGTGGTAACCTATATACAGAAAATATTATGCTTTTTCAAGCACAAAAATAGGAGTAATTTAAAAATGCTTATTCAGCGTATTTTCAAAAAATAATATAAATCTATAAATCAGGAAGACAGTTCAGATGCAGAGAGAGAGAGAGAGAGAGAGAGAGAGAGAGAGAGAGAGAGAGAGAGAGAGAGAGAGAGAGAGAGAAATAAAAAAAAAATGAACAAATTTTATTGGTTAAAGAGAGAGAGAGAGAGAGAGAGAGAGAGAGAGAGAGAGAGAGAGAGAGAGAGAGAGAGAGAGAGAGAGAGAGACTGATAAATAAAAAATAAATGAACAAATTTTATGTTTTTAATTTCTATATTTAAATTTTTTTTTTAATTATTTAATAGTATTAAAAAAATTTTTATAATTATTTATTATTAATTTAATTTTTTTTTTTTTAATAAACATCCCTCTTGAGGGTACTCTCGGTGCTACATCGTCACCAAACCTTGGGTCAAGGCATAGCACCGCACACTCAGCTCTCTAAGACTAGCCTTATTATGCTAAGACTCCTTTTAATGGCTTCCATATCCACCTCCTCTGTTCCGGTCTTTGCAGGAATCTTTTCAAGGTAGGTCATTCGTAACGTTTTCACCGTTCCAAAGAACCCTACCACCACCGGCACTACCTCTACCTCATCCCTCTCCTACATCCTCCTGATGGTATATCGGAGTCTCTGGTACTTTATTTCTTTCTCTCTTTCAAAGAGGGCTATTTTCCATCATATAGGACTCCAACCTCTCTTAACCGACACTTTCTTGTTGGTTTGTTGATTAATACAATATCTGGTCTGTTATTTGGTATAAATATATCAGTGGGTATGCTAAAATCATAAAAAAATTTAATATGATCATTATCAACTATTGCAGGGGGGTTTATAATTCCAGTGATTATTAGGGGTATCAATATTATATAATTTGCAGAGTATATAGTGAATAAGTTTGCATTTGGAATTGTGTCTTTCTGTATATAGTCCCATACGTATCAGTGTCTCACATCCGGACAATATATGGGGCACAGTCTCTGCGAATTCCCCACACATCCTACATTTATCAGAGCCATCGACTCCTTCAATATGCTTTTTAAACCATTTAGTTCTTAGGCACCAATCTTGAGCTGTAATCAGAATTCTCTCATCATTATCATTCAATTTCAAAAATTTCCTTGTAATTGTCTCTATCGATTTTTTTGTTGACAAAGCCTTTGTTCAGTACTTCTTTTTTAAAATGTTGGGCATGTCTATGTTCTTCCCATTCTATAACATCGGCTTCCCTTTCTTGTTTTTATGTTTCCTTTAAAATTTTAGTTCTTTCTTTGAGTTTTTTTTTCATTCCATCCATTCTCTGTTCTTAAATTGATTTCAAATTCATGGAGGTAGTCATTTGCCATTTTTTTTTACCGAAGTTGTTCATGCTTTTCAACCTTCATGTTCTTTTAACCACCCAATGAATTTAGTTTCTTTTCTTTCTATATATTCTGTTAATCCTACTATATAATTTTTGTGGGTTCTATCTATGTGTGGCATTCCCATACCTCCTTCATCTCTCGGGATGTATATACGAGCTGTGCACTGATTCTTGTAGATTATTTTGTGTGCATGAAGGAGTTTCCTTTTTATTGTGTCTAGAGTATTTATTTCATTCTTGTACCAGTCCACAATTCCAAACCTGTATATCAATACTGGCATTGTCAATAGCTTAATTTATGTGTATTTGTATGAATTTTACATACATTATAAGAATATACATATATTTTTCACACATGTAGGAGCAGTTATATGTAGAATATCTATCACATCCGCTTCCTCATATATGTAAAACAATTGCCAGATATTCATAACCCATAACCACATTCGTATCCTCAAAAAAACTTCCGGATATATAGCACAGGGATATTCATCATTCGGATCTTTAGCACATCTGTAAAATAATTCGACAAATATCCGAACAGGAATCGAGAAGATTCGGATTATAAGTGAAGCATTCGCATACAAAATTTAGGTATCCGTATCCACATCCGGATCTATTTGTACTATTCGATATACGTGAAAGCTTCCAGTGATCCTGAGGATATGAAGCTTCACAGATGCCTCGAAGATTCGGATCAGAATCCGGATATTTCACGGATTCGGATGTCAATTGTACACATCAATAACATATACATGAAACTAACACACAAATGTACAGCTAAATACAATACAAAGGAGTGTGAAGCTGCGTTCCGAATCTTGCTCCGAATCCGGTTCCGGATAATTCAGATCCTGACTCTAGATTCCAATGACTCCGGCTCCGAATCGTGCCTCATCTATAGGCTGATTACGACTCCGGCTCCATATCTGATACAATTATCCGGTTTCCACTCCGAATCCGGCTCTATATACTTTATTATATCATACA
>JABUQX010075712.1:45000-77043 GCA_015478945.1 Trachelipus rathkii
AAACATATACCAAATGAACAGTAATTGAATGAACGGTAATGTAATGAACAATAATGTAATGAACGGTAATGTAATGACCAATAAGTTCTACTTTAAAGATTGGAACAAAGGCTTATTAAAGAGAGAATGATCAGATCTAACGGTAAACTTATTAAGAAACAACAAAGAACAAACAACAACAACAACAACAACAACAACAACAACAACAACAACAATAACAACAACAACAACGACAACTAAAACAACAACAAAGGTACCAATAGATGTGGTAATGACAAAGGTATGAAATACAGAAGCAACAACACCCGTTAAAACAACAATAACAACAATAAAAATGGAATCACACTATTGTCCAAAGAGATACTAATATGGGCAAATAATAATAATAATAATAATAATAATAATAATAATAATAATAATAATAATAATAATAATAATAATAATAATAATAATAATAATAATAATAATAATAACACCAAATAACTAAAATTATCAAATAACGTCAAGAGCGATTGTAACATTGAACATTAAAAAAAAAGTAACAGAGTTAGTCTTTTTTTTATATTCTAAGTGTCAATTTGCATGTAGAGAGAGAGAGAGAGAGAGAGAGAGAGAGAGAGAGAGAGAGAGAGAGAGAGAGAGAGAGAGAGAGAGAGAATAGCGTTCATGGTCATTATGTGAAGCAAATTAGTATAAAAAGTTCAACAAATTTTCAAATAAAAATTCGCAGGAGAATTATATTGAATAAATCATGCATATATTCAAAATAGCAATAAGGAAGAGATAGATAGATAGATAGATAGATAGATAGATAGATAGATAGATAGATAGATAGATAGATAGATAGATAGATAGATAGATAGATAGATAGATAGATAGATAGATAGATAGATAGATAGATAGATAGATAGATAGATAATGGACAGAATGTCAACGTGGAAAAAATAAAGAATGAACCAGCCAAAAGGAATAGACAGAAAAGGATAAGGAGAAGGGAAGAGACGGGTAAAGGAGCAGAATTGACAGTAGAATGACAACGTACAAGATTATAAGCAAAGCAGAAAGAACGGAGAGAGAGAGAGAGAGAGAGAGAGAGAGAGAGAGAGAGAGAGAGAGAGAGAGAGAGAGAGAGAGAGAGAGAGAGAGAACTGGTCCCTCTGTTCGGCACACTTTCTGGAGAGAGAGAGAGAGAGAGAGAGAGAGAGAGAGAGAGAGAGAGAGAGAGAGAGAGAGAGAGAGAGAGAGAGAGAGAGAGGGAGAGAGAGAGAGAGAGAGAGAGAGAGAGAGAGAGAGAGAGAGAGAGAGAGAGAGAGAGAGAGAGAGAGAGAGACTATATCTTACCTGTTCCCTTATAAACGTTTGAAATTTCATTCCCCAAAAACAAAAATTGGTCAGACAGAATCCTTGGACAGATCCGTCGCAGTTCTTTTATACGAAATTTAACAGAAGAATTACGGGAAAACTATATACTTAAATCCATTAGTTCCTACCCAGTCATTTTCTTGAATTATTTATGGAAATTATTTATATGTAATTATAAATAATTATTAGGTATCTAAGATACAGTTATGAAGCAAATTAGTCTTATTATCTAATTATAAGACAATCATTTTATTTCAATTTCTAATAGGAATTATTTATGTATAATTGAAAAACAATGCTGTTGCTTCACAATGTTTTGAAATAAGATTCATAGTAACGGTTCCTTTATTTCTTTAAAACAATTTCGAAATATTAAAATCAAAAACACTGTTTATTGTTTCATACACTGTGGCAGAGGTAGATTTTACACTCTACTCACACTATGGTAGATTATCAACAATAGGAATCCATATATTATAATGTGTACATCCATGTAAAAGGCAATTAAGCCTTATTAACACTAAAGCATTCAACAAGCACTGAACAAGGTATAGAAAAGTGGTGAACCTGCACCGAATATCTCGATCTCACCCCCATCACTCCGGCGCCCAACCGTTTCCATTCTTAAACAGAGCTCACAATTCGTGAAGCCCCGCCCACTCGTTTCCCAGGTAACATTATAGTAGGAGGAGCTAACAGTTTAAAGGGCGGGGTCAATAATAATATTTGCAGGAAGGAACCCTCAAGACATTTTCAAATTTATTTATTATTCAAATTTAAGTATCTAATTCAATGATATATATATATATATATATATATATCAGAGGTTATTATGTTATATATATATATATATATATATATATATATATATATGCTATATTAAGGTTGTTATTATAATAGTGTTGGTTATATATAGTATATATATATATATTATCATATATATATTATTATTATTATTATTATTATTATATTGTTATTATTGTTATTATTATTATTATTACATATACATACATATTATTATTAGAAAGAAAGAAGACCAGATATATTATACATATATATGTTATTATTATTATTATTATTATATATATATATATTATTATTATTGCTATTATTACTAATAAAAGATACATATTATTATTATTATTATTATTATTATTATTATTATTATTATTATTATTATTATATATTATTATATATATTACCAGTGTTTTACTGTTGACTTGACATTATCGGATAATAATAATAATAATAATAGATAATAATAATATTAATAATAATATTAATAATACACATGATTGAATGTTACACACACACATTAATAATAATAATATTAATAAAAATAATAATAATATTAATAATAATATTGATATCTTAATAGATTTATAATAAAAATATAAAAATAATAATAATAATAATAATAATAATAATAATAATAATAATAATAATAATAATAATAATAATAATAATAATAATAATAATAATAATAATAATAATAATAATAAGAAGAAGAAGAAGAAGAAGAAGAAGAAGAAGAAGAAGAAGAAGAAGAAGAAGAAGAAGAAGAAGAAGAAGAAGAAGAAGAAGAAGAAGAAGAAAAGAAGAAGAAGAAGAAGAAGAAGAAGAAGAAGAAGAAGAAGAAGAAGAAGAAGAAGAAGAATTTTATTTCATACAAGCCTGGAATAATTAATTTATGGTTGCTAAAAAATTAGGTTGCCAAATATCAAAAAAAAAAAATTAAATAAAAAAAACATATAAACAAAATTTTCACGTAAAGTACTAATAGACTTTAAAGGTTGCCAAAAGGTCAAAGCCCATTACATCAATGTTGCCAGAAAGAGTCAGGTGAAAAGAGCATGAGAACCCTACTATTACCGCCCGCCCATAAAATAACAAACAATAAAATAAATAAGAAAATAAATAAATTAGAGAAAGAAAGAAAGATTTTTGTTAATAAGTTGGGTATCATTTAATGAATCTAAATTGTGGCAGAATTATAGAGCCGCGACCCACAATTAAAGAGGGTGGATAAAAAGTCTTTGTACGAAGCAGATGTGCTGAGGGGCTGTCTTTCAATGATAAAAAAACTCTCTCTCTCTTCTCTCTCTCTCTCTCTCTCTCTCTCTCTCTCTCTCTCTCTCTCTCTCTCTCTCTCTCTCTCTCTCTCTCTCTCTCTCTCTCTCAAATTCTCTGAGTATATAATTTCATGTGAATCAGTCTGTTTGTCAACAACTTCCCCCACAAAATTTTCTACCCCGACTTCCCGTACCCCCATCTTTTTTGGCTATCTTTTCGTAGCGGCCTCCATTTCACAGTAATAAGTGTCAATAGCACTCTGTGCATTGATAGCAAAACTGAGTCAGACACATACAAACCATCGTTTATAATATCGGGCAGTATTCACTGATGTTTTTTTGTTCGTTGTGTGTGTTAGCTGGTAAACCAAAACCGTTTGGTTCATCATGTTTATGTTCTTGGTGAATCGAAATGAATGAATCCATTCGAACGGCGGAAATTGTTCGCTACACAAAAATACGTTTCGGGATGCTCAAAACTTTTCGCTTCAGTATTATGTAAATAAAATTAAAAATTCTCTATTATAAGAACTTTAATATCTCTTACAAATATTAGGATATAAACTAATAATTAAATATATATATATAATATATCATATTATATATAATAATATAATAATATTATAAGTATATAATGTATATATAATCAATATATATAATATATATATATATAGTATATATACGTATATATATATATATATATATATAATATTAATAAGTTTAGGGGCGCAACTTACAGGAAAGTGCCAGGAGCTAGATTGGTCGCTAAATCTGGAATCCTACCTCAGCTAAATGTAACTTTTTAGCATTTTTTGGCGCCTTTTAAGCATTTTTTTGCGCTTTTTTCACAGGGCCCGATCGACCTCATTTGACGAAGTCATACCAGCAGTGCCAGGACTTGGTCAAGGCTCCCAATCCGGATATTTTGGCATTTGGAACCCCTACCTCACGACGACGGCGCACGCGGGCCCAAGGCTAAATGACGACGGACCGTCTCCAAGAAGCGCTAGAGGGCGACGTCACGCCTCCAAGATCGAGTTCGAGGGCCACGTCATGTCTCCAAGGGCGACGATGCATATCCAAGACGATGGTTTGCGTTCGAGATCCGGTAGACCTCTTTCGTTGTTTTCGAAACTGTGAACTCAGAGGCTTGGCCTCCTCGCAAATGATCTGCAGATCATTTCTGATGGTTCCAATAGATTCCTCCACGACCAGTTACTCCAGTGGGGCTTTTAAAATCATCTTTCCTATGACACACAGATGCTCATAGTGGGTTACCGGATAACGAAAAATAGTTATCGCTAACTAACAATAGACATCGATAACGAAAACTTAATCATCCCGAAACCGATATCCGATAAAACTTCGTGATAAAAAATCGCCCCGATAAGGTGTGATACCGATAAAATTGATAAAATCCAAAATTTTTATGTATTCATTTTATTATAAACAAAATGTTATAAAAAAACCGACGACTTAAGTGTTGAGCAAATGTTTACAAATTCATATTACATCCTTTGTATGAAAATTTTATAGATATAAATATAAAAATTTTCAGTTTTCTTTACCGACACCGTTACCAGAAAATACTGAGAATGTGCTCACTTGCGTTTATATAACTTGTTAAAACTTTGGATATCTTTATTAAATAAATTTAACTTTTTTTTCCTTTCTCCTCAGTGTTTTTTATATAAAAAAATTATTTTCTAATTGATGCTCTGATGTTCGCCATTCGTCATAATGATGTAAAAATGCAGATGTAAAAAGGCTTAATAAAAGATTGAATGAAATACAAAGATATTAGCTTAATACAACTTAGCAATATAAAATATAAATACTAGATTCTGGCCTTCTGCAGCATTTGGATATTTCCCTTTCATAAACATGAGCAAAAAAAAGTTTTCATCTGACAGAGAATCCTCTCAGCTCTGTAGATATCCAAAGGGCCCGAGGAGTAACAATCGCTCAACCGCAGTGCTAGGACGCATTGCAGTTATTGTTACCTTATAAAAGAGATCATGCAGGCACCTTCTCATTGTTAAAAGCTAGTTCTGACAGGCTGTGTCGATTTCGCCTGCAGCCACTTATTACAATGAGAGCAGTTTACTCTTGATTGATCTTTGATGAACGTTGACCTGAGTTGGTTCAGGGTAATACAGCATCAGTCTCCCTCGCTGCTGTGGTACTGTTGGCGTTTCTCGAGTTCGGTTAGAGCCGCAATTCCTTCCACCTTCTCCACTATGGCCCTTCTACCTCTGACTCTTTTGACCATTGTTTTCTCAAAAGCCCTCATCCACAACAGGCGAAATTGGGGTGGAAGCAGTGGCCAGAAATACTCCTCAATCTTCAAAGGTGCTGGGAGAACTTCTTGTCTAGACGTCAATTGGGGAATTGACCAGAGGGTCGCAGAACTGGAGATTGGCATGGGTCCTTCAAGTCAATCAGCCTTTTTTTTTGGTCTTTTGTCACAATGAGGGTGGGGGATCAGGCAGCCAAGATAGCACTGTTTCTCCCCTTGGATTTGACCAGTGCAACGGCGACTGGGGCCATGACCTGATAATTGAAAAAGACATATTATTTAACTAGTTTTAAAATGGAAGCATTATTCTGCATTAGAAAAAAGTAAATAGAATATAAAGAATGAAATAAATACCGGCGCAAATATTTAGTTCATTACCTAGCATTATTCGGACATAATGTCAATAAATATTATATATATATATATATATATATAATATACTAATATATATATAATATTATATATATATATATATATATATATATATATATAATATAATATATAATATTATATATATATATATATAATATAAATATATATATAATATATTAGATATATATATATAATAAAACAAAACAGTATCGCGCGATACCATATTCGATAAGAAGATTTTATCGTAGATAGCGGGTCGATAACCAAGAAACCGTTATCGCCGATAATCTATCGCAAATATGGGATTAAACGCCACCTGATGCAAGCTGGTGTGAAAAAAAAGAAAAAAATTGCCAAAATTATATAAAGTTACTTCAACTGGGGTTTACGCGTTCATCTCTCTAACCACTATCACATCGATGCGAAAAGTTTATTTTGGAAAAAAAACTTCTCTTCTTGGAACGAAAGAGGGTGATAATATGGAATTAAAGAAATCAAATAGTATATATATATCAAAATAAAACAGAAATATCTGAGCAATTGACGATCACAGGCTGCCAAGTGGATGTGTCTCATCTTATTGAGAGCGTCCACCTATCTAGTTATTATCAGAGATACATGCTCTACTCAATATAATATATAGATATATATATATAAATATATTACATAAATAATATATTATATATATATATATATATATTAATAACTATTAATATATTATCATATTATATATACTATAATATAGTGATATCATAATCCTTGTAGGGATTAGAAGTTAATAAAAGATCAAGAATGTTGATTTAATGAGATAAGTCTAGATTAAATTTTAATTTCAAAAAAGATTAACTCATAAAATATTACGCATGATATCTATTAGTAGTGAGTAAACATGATTAAAGTCTAGAAATTACTCATAGAGAGTACGTGTTTCAAAAGGATGGAGTACCGAGTAGATACTGGATCAAAGCATGAAAGATGCGGTGATGAATAGGAGTACAAGAAACATAAAATATTATTGCGGTCGCAGAGATATTGGTCAGAGACTCTCGCTCCAGAAAATCTTATATTGCTTGATATATCGGGTGCGTGACCAGCGAAAAAGTTATAAAAGAATTAAGTTGTAGTTTGGAAATATTAAATAATTGAAAGAATTGACAATAGCCATGCCTATATCTGGGTCTCAAGACAATATAATAAGTAATAAATAAAATGAGTTTTGATGAAATGATAAAGTTATTGAAGGGTGATACTTTACCACTGTTATTTCAAAATGTATAGCACGTAGGTACGTAACAGTAACGTGGATTAGGACAAAGTTCAAGTATATTATTTAAATAAGAAGAAGAGCCCCCCCCCGTTCTACTTTTTACCTTAATCCCCAACTTATATACATTATCAATATCTACAAAGGTGCACAGGATCTTAAATTCCATATATTCACGTAATACAACCTCACTCTCAATTATTCATAGAATTAACTATAGTGGAGTCAACAACAACCTAGTATTAAGCTAACAGAGTATAAATTAGAGCTGAAAATTAAACTCCCGACCCCTGAATGCTGTAAAAATTAATAATATAAAAAGTTAAGATAAGTGCAGATCAGGCAACTATAAATATGACATATACAATAAATAAAGATGAGCAATTGTTCTTGATATTTATTATTTTGTACTAATTATAAGGGCGGATTATGATTTGTGAGAAAATAATACGGACACTCCCGAAGGGATGTATGGAAGCGAAGATAAAGATGATCGGCTCATGGCGGGCGAAACTCTTTACAAGCTTTCTTTCGTCCTGCGTAAAGGATGGGTAACTCCTGTTATACCGCGGACACGGTCCCCCCTCCATCCTTCCCCAATCTGTATCCGACTCACAATTCAAACCATTCCCAACTGAGAGAGTATATAGTTATTCATGATAAACGGGCGAGCTGCGAGGAACAGAGAACGCACTAGCCAACCGCAGTCAAATTGACTGAGTCATCATAGAAGTTTCCACCTTTACACCATCGGTACAACGGAACTCACTGAACGAATCATTGTACTCTCTAGAAGATGTATAAAATTATTGGAGAACTTTAACAATAAACAGAACTTTCTGTCAGGATACAATACCTCCGTAAACTAAGTTCTTCTTTCTTTTTCTTTCCAAGATTCGTTTTATTAATAAAAAAGCTTCCTATAAATTCTAATTTGTAAGTTTATTAATTGAAAAATCGAGAGGGATAAATCAATATAGATATATATCATAAAACTATAAGGATCCATCCATGATCATTCGAGCAGCAAACCAGTAATGCTATAACATAACGAGTGACGGAAGAGATACCTTCGTACACTCAAAATGCACAATAAACAGGATACACATAAAACAGGTACCACCAGAATACACCCCTATTCCGCAAGAATTATTGTATAAAAATTTAAAAATTCAACAGGAAAGGTTTTAAGTTAAAAAATGTTAAATAAATTAATAGATAATTATATTTAATAGATAAGTTTAATGAATGAAAAATTATATTAATCATGAAATTAGGATTACCCAATGACTTTAATAATTTGTATACATTTTATATTAATGACATACAAATAAAACGAAGCTTATGCTAGATATGATATGTAATATCAAAATGCAGCTAAACACAAGGTGTGTAGAACGCGACTAAAAACAATATTTAAACCATAAAACATTCTAAAAAAACAAAAATTTAAATTGTTTATTTACTTTTCGAAAAACTGCTTTGAATATCGGAGTAGTAAAAGGAAGATATTTTTATTAAAATAGACCGCTACAGTTTATATTCTATATAGATAAAAATCAACAATCAAACTGTCATAATAAACAAATAATTAGATGAATAAAAAAAACGCTATACCCAAGGCACTTCCAAGGCAAGGTTGAATAATATATGACAGTATATATATACTATATAAGGGTAATATATATATATATAATAATATAATATAATTAAGATAGTATAATATATAATAAATATCAGGTACTTCTGTATTATAATTATAATATTAATTGAATAATATATATATATATAATAATATATTAATTATAAATAAGTAATATTGATCATAGATTATTAATAATAATAAATATAGTTATATAAGAATATTCAAAAACAATCATGAACACAAGAAGCAAATAATATAATATCTGTAAGTATAAGTTCCAAAATATATATATAAATATATTATATAATAAAATATAATTATAATTAATATAATATGATATAATAATAGTATAAATATAAAGTTATAGAATATATTAATACAATTTATATATATGTATTTTTATTTAAAAAGAATAATATAATACAAGGTTACTAATAATACTTTTATTTTTAAATAGAATATATTAATAATATATTAATATATATAATAGTATAATTATAAATACAACTATATATATATATATATATATAATATAAATAAATAATAAAAATGAATAAATATAATATATATAATAAATAATATATTAATATATATATAATATATATATATACTAATAATATAGTTAATAATATATACTATATATATTAATATAGTATATATATCTATATCAGGTTTATATATATATTAAGATAAAATTGTATATGAATATATAATATATGAATATAGATATATAATAATATATATATAATATATATTATATATAATACTATATATTAATAATTAAATAGTAATTATAATAAATTAATAATAATAATATTAATATATACTAATAATTAATATATATCATCTATTAGGGATGAGCGTCGTAATATAAAAGGAGCGGACATGAACGTTAGGATATGATGGTGATTGAAGAGATATGTAGAGACTAAAGATGATAGCATACGGTTTTGGCGTAGGACAAGCAAATGGTATAAACGGAATCTTCATAGAGATAAATACAGTAAATCAGAAAATACTCGGTACATAAGAAATAAGAGATAGCAATCAAAAGAAACGGAGGACCGATCGATAACATGCTGGATATGTGCAGTGTGAATGTGAATGGATTTTATGCTAGAATAAAGCTTGGAGTTGTACATAAAGATAAGAACAAAGACTGTTTGAATATCGAGCGATTTAGGGATATAGTTCCAGAAGGGATTGGATAGTAGAAGAAACTTGAAGGTAAATTAGTACCCTGATGATACTAAAGCGTAAAAGGGATAAAGATAAAGGTCAACTTAGTAGGTAAAATAATAGTAAGGTAAGTAATAATATAATTATGTTGAGTGTGTATAGGGGAAGATATATGCTGGGTATACTTTTTGGTCAAAAAGAGTGCAGATGCGAGTGAATGCTGAAGGTGATAAACTTAGATTAGTGAAGTAAAAAGAGGAATGTGCATATTTAGTGAAAGTAAGTAGTAAGAGATTAAGTGTGGAGGATATTTAAATACTTTACATTGAAAAACATAACTTTTGGCAATTGAAGAGAAATAAAATGAGTAAAACAAGGACTCACTAGGTGTATATGTTACGTATAGGGACTTGAGCTAAAAGGCGTTTATCTGGGATTATAATAGGGAAGACCTATATATTATATATAATGCAGGTGTATTTAGTAAATTGAAGTAATATGAAAGTAGTATTAGGTAATGTTAAGGCTTACTGAAATTTGAATCAAAATAGTATGTTATAGTTAATTCGATATATTGGCAGCGGTGTGTAAGAATAAAATAGAGGTAGAGTATAATAATGAAAGTGATTATATAGTGAGTTTTATAATATGAAATATATAGTTAGATAATGATATTAAATATGAAGGCAAGGACACTGTGGCTAGACTCAAAATTCTTTGTACAGGATCAGAGCACTGTATTAGGTAAATATTTTCTAAAATATTCAATATATAGATACAGATGACATGATGAAAGAATTAATTGAGTAGGTTATGGAGGGTGGGGCTAAAGGGAGAAGGTGGTTAGAATAATTTATAGATGGAGTAAAATGCTAGAGAGGTAAGTAGAGGGTTATGAGCTAATACTCTACCAATTATATGTGGATGATTTGGTTTTTGATATAGTGTAGAGCTATATCTGAAGATAAATAAAAACCAGAGTGTTGAAGAAGAGCATTCGCTATAATGAGAGATGTGGAATTTTAGCGTAGGTAGGGTGTGTGAAAAGGAGATGAGAAATAGTAAGGTAAACGTAAAATCAGAGTAAGGTTATGTTTGTGAGTGATATGGACAGCCTCCGGTCGTGAGGTGTAATGTTGGCTGAGAGATGAGTGCGACGACATACACGTTGGATGTATAAAGCGAGATCATATGGAGAGTTGAAATTGGGAGGATGTGTGAGCGTTGATTAATAAGTGACTTGGCATGTCGATTGGAATTTGGCGCAAAGGGAAATTTGGGGGTTAGCTACAGGATATTGGAGTCACAGGTGCTGATGGAGTAGTTGAAAAGAGTGTGGGTGTGAAAGATATGCAAGAGTATGGTTGAAAAACAAGATGGAGGCGTTTTGGAATGAATTGTGATATGGAGTCAAATTTTCGATAGTCCCGTCATCGGGTTAGGAGTTTTGGTTTAATTTATACGGTTTATAAAATAAAGTGTAATTTAACCCAGTATTTAAAAGCATTAAGGTTAACTGGCAGTATATATATATACTCGTATATTATTATATTATATTATTATTAATTATTATTATTATTATTATTATTATTAAACTCATCTTATTTTTATTAGTATATTTGCGGTTCCGAATGTATATCGAAAGTGGTTAGCGTAAAATGGTGTTACGCATGTGATATATAGATGGTTAGCACTTACGATTTATCTTTATTATATATTATATATTATATTTATCAATATTGGTTGTGAATTGTGAAAGTAACATGATCTTATGTAGTCGATACGTCTTAAGTGAGTTTGTCTTATACATGAAGATAGCTTGCATGTATAATTTGCCTATGTATAAATATTATTTAATATTAGAGTAAACATTATCAAAACTAACTTGAAGATCTTAGTGAGTCTGGAAATAAATGAGGAGTTAAGGTTATGTGTTAATCTTAATTAATTAGTACAATATATGTGTTTCAGATTTTGGAATTAATTCTATTAATAATGAGTACGAGTGAGTTTATATGGTTTTGATATGAAGTAATAGATTTGTTAAATTAATGAGGAATGATACGCATTTATGGGAAGTTTATTTTTATTTAGCTTATTTAGTTTGATGTATTAGTGTAAAATTCAGCTAGTTTAAATTATATGAGAGTAAATGATTATAATGTATTAAGTTTACAATTTTGAGAGTGTAATTATGGTGTATTTAGGTCATGTGTAAGAATGTGGATGATAGCCGGTATTGATTGTTAAATTATGCATTGGTATATATTATTAAGTTATGAGGGGAATGTTGAATTATTGAGGTATATATATTAGTAACACTGGTACTGGATTATGTAGACCTAAGTATTTAATTAAATATAAGAGTATGGATTGTCAGTCATAGTTTTATTAGGATTATTTATGCATCTGATTATGGAGAGTTATGATTGAATTGTGATAGTATTTTTGTCATTTTGAGGAGATTAGAATTTTAATATAGATGAATGATGGCATAATTATTAATCAGTGAGTGAATTTATTACTTGGGTATTTTTATTGTTATTAATGGAATGTTATGGATGATTTGATGGTCACTCATCATCACTTTGGCCATGGAATGTCGAAATACATTTATTTAAAATGACTGAGGATTAATTATCATAATAATGAATGGAGTATGATTTATCCTTTCGCAGTCCGATTTGAATTAAGCCCTAGGGATATGTGAGATTGTTTCTGAGTGGTACTTTAGTTACGATGTCGAGTGCTAGATGTGTTTTTACTGATCATTGAGGGTTATTATAAAATGAAAAGCATTAGTATTGAGCTGGACTGTTTACATTTCGTGATATTCTTGCGTCATTATTCATTCATTACTTATGTTACTTTATCTTTCTTATCCAGATTTAGTATATGTGAACGCATCTTACCAGTCCCAATCATTGTTAGTGAAAAGAAAGTTGAGTTTGTATTGATTGATATATAATAAAAATATTAATTTATATAATTTATTATATATAATTAAATAATATTATTAAAAAATTAATTATTAATATATATATATAATTAATATATATATAATTTATATATAATATAATTATTATAATTATAATAATAAATAATTATAATTATTAATATAAATATTAATGTTATATTATAAAGTTATTTAATATATATATAATTATATTTATATAGGATAGTTGATTAGAGAGAATGATCGCTTTATGAGTTAATCAAAATAATAATTTTATAAGTGTAGGAATGTGGATCCTTATTATGAGAAGAAATATTAGTATGAGTATGAGTATGAGTGAATGATAACTATCTTAAAAAGTATTATATAAAAGTTAATAAAAATTAATTTATTATCTTTTTATATTAAGCTATTTAGTATAGATTGTGTTACCACTGGAGCTGTATATAACTAAAGGTAATATGCTTGTATATTTTTAATATTTTTATTTTAACTTTTATAATAACTTTGTAGCATTATATTATATTTGTAATATTTTCTCTATCTATTTATAATTCTATTTATTTAACTTAAACATCTATTCTATAATCTATATTATTATTATATTATATTATATTCATTATTATATTTATATTATATTTATTATTATATATATTATTATAATAATTATTATATATTTATATTATATAATCTTAATTAATATTATTATTATAAATTTATATATTAATTTAATTAATATAATTTGGAGAATTAATTATATAATCCTCAATAAGGTAATATTACTAATTTTCTTAATTTAATTATTAATATAATTATATTATTATAATTAATAATATTTAAAATTATTATTATATAATTATATATAATTAAATTATATTATATATTTATTATGAATTATATATTAATATTTAATTATTATATATATGGTATTGGTATTAGATGGCCTGGTGAGTGTGAGTAGTTTCCGGCGATGTGAGATCATATTAGTATTATTGTGCGTTAAAGCGTCGATGATTGATCGGAGAAATTAATCCAATTCACTCATGGTACTACTTATATATGTGTGAGTGACTTAACCCTTTATTGCATAAAAGCTTTTCATATTTTATATCTTTATATCTCTGGCAGTATTGTGAGTTATTAAATCGTCAAATTAATTATACGCTCTTATATTTTACAGTATGAGTATTACCCAATCTATTTATTATTTTGAGTTGTGCCGCACTATGCTCTCGACATTAGTGTGTGTAGATTAAAAAACTAGAGGTCTCTAAAATTAGTCGACCGCTATCCCTTTCACGATATTAGGTAGAACCTTGTATTGCATTCTAGTTGTATTGGTCTAGTCCTCTGTATTGCTACAGAACCTCAGATCACCCAATATATATAATTTGGATAGATTCCTATGATTGGATAATTACCATACCTATTAAGTAGGAAGTCAAGGTTTACGTGCTCACAAAAGATCGAATTATTCGAGGAGAGACCTATTAGGTATATATTGACTCGGATATACTGTATTTGTGAGCTCAAAACTTATGTAGTGGATTCCAGGTGTTATATATTGAGCAAAGCTTTTTGATTGATTATGCAAATGACTCAAAGAATAATTAGTTTAGTAACGAGCTCAGGTATAGGTGTTGAGTACACCATAACTAAAGAAGAAGAGGTGCCGAATTAGCCACTCCCATTAATAAAGGAAAAGACTTGGGAGTATATTATATATATATATATAATTAATAATATATATATATATATATATATGTATATATATAACCGATAATATTCATTAAATGATAATCACGTGAGAGTACTAAGGTGATTGCTTATTAAGTAATATATATATGATAGGTTTTATTTATTAATGAATATATTATTATTATAATAACTCAACTATTTATCTGAATAAGTGAGAAACAATTATGACTCTATATATTGGTGACTATATATATTATAACTATAGATATTTAAACAATAAAAAAGTGAGTCATCTCGAGATATCACGTGATAAATCCGTGATAGTATGTGATGAATAGTATATATATATCATTATATATATATATATTATATATATATATATATATATACCTATATATATATATATATATATTACGATGGATTATGGTACTATACAAAAAACGTTATGAATATTTACTCAGTGGACCTGTGAAATAGGATAATGATAGGCTAAAATTGAAGTTATATGTATGAAGGATAATATGATAATTATAGGGGTAATAAGTAAAATTATACGTATCATATATCTAACTATACATATACGTTATATATAATATAAGATATAATATAAATATAGACTCAATAAAGATTAGAGAAGACAGTAGATACTAATAGTGAATTATAGAAAAAATAATGGTGATGGTCGTAGAATAAATAAAATTAGTGGTTATAATATGTAATAAATAAGAATAAGAGTTCATATTATTATTATTAATATAAAATAATGATTATATATAAATATATAATAAGCCTATAGATAATGCTAGAACCCTCATCTCACCACTTAAATATAGAATACTAGTATATACAGGAACTCCATATAGTATATATGATAATATCCTTAATATTATCATCTCTCGGTATATGTAAATCTAGTTTATAGTATACTATTATCGATATAAATAGTATAGGTAAGCTATATAGTCCACGGTTAACCATTCGCAAATAGTCAAATAAATATGATAATAGCTAAAATATACAAATATATATATATTATACACGTGATATAACTTAGTACTAGTTACCAATTCATCTACGTTAGTATATATAATAATATATAACCATATAGGTTAGTTATAATATATAAATAGTAGATAATCAAAAGATAGTAAGTGAAAATATATCATATAACTCAGTGTAATAATAAACTGTAAATAATATAAGATAGTAAGTGGAAAAAATAAATGGATATAGATTTATAGTATATATAACTCCAAATAAATTTATATACTATAAAATATATATATAAGATTACTAGGAAAATATATAAGTATGAGATAATATATATATAGTATAGTTGTAATTGTATTGAGATACTTACATACAAGGATGTAGGTCATACATAAATACTCATAAAAATATATATAGATATATAATATAATATATATAATATAATATAAATTGTATAATATAAAACCTAAATAGGTATAAAATCTCACCATAAATAAATTATATGTGAATTAACTATAGGATATAAGGTATATTATAATATATAAATATAAGGATATATATATTAATAAAATAAATGAATATAGATAAATATTATATATATACATAATAAATAATACTATAATATAATACGATAATGCTATGACATATACAAGTATGAGAAAGTAGCTATATATACTATATAATAAAGTAAACTACTGAACTAGTAATATATATATACATATGAAATGTATATAGCTTATACGTGATAACATATATCATATATATAATATAATATATGATATATATTTAATATATATATAACCAAATGATAGTATATTTAAATAAAAAAATAGGTAATATTAATAAACTATAAATATATATAATATATAAATATTAGTCATGGTGTGTAAAAATTAACCCATTGTACCAACCTCAGTTAATAGCTTGCCTAAAGAAGGATAATCTTATCTGAAAAACTAATTTACAACTGCAGAAGAGAGTTTATATATAAAATATTCTATAGGAACTGTATGATCACGAGACGTACTTGACAAGCTCCCAAGTATAAAAATAAAAAAAAATTCATGTAAGTTTTGAGTGTAAACACAATTTTTGAAAGGAATAATAAATGGGTGTGAGACTCCAAAAAACATTTGTAAAAATAAATGAACCCAGAATGGAGTTTTGTAATTAAAAAAAAGAAAGAAACATAATACCAAAATGGGTATTGAGTTAAATAAAAAAACATAATACCCAACATATGCCATATAAAACCCCTCAAAAATCTACTACGATAGTTATGAAGTCATAAAGGAGAGTCCCCATCAACAGATGAAGTTAAAACGTTAAAAGGTTAATTAATAAATAAAAATTGAATAGAAAAATAAAGAAAAAAAATTTAAAATTAAAATAAAAGTAATCTAAAAAAAATGAAGTAAAAAAAACATTTTTAACTGCTACACTTTTATTAAGAATAGTTAATCATATGATGAGACAGATAGGAAATTGGAGCGTTGAAGCTCACGTTGTGAGCCTGGTTAAAGTGGTGCATTGATTTTGGGTTGACAGTTATACATTCCCCAACATCCCTTATTTAAGTGACTCCCATTTCTTATGTAAATAAGGAGGATTTATTTTACATCCCCTACCCCCCTCCTTGAAATATTATTATTATATAATACTATTTACTCTATTTATAGATCGGTGCTAATTAAAATAGGTTTTTTAAGTCGAGAAATTTTTTCTTATTCTTTAATATCTTTTATATAAATTGTACCATAGATCTAGCGATAAGTTTTTGAGGAAGCTAAGGTTCTAGTATAGGTCACGATCTGTGACAGTGTAATTATAGGTATACCTGGTGGCCAAGGTAGTTGATAGCCCACAAATAAAAAAACTCATACTCTGAGGAAAGCCTAAGGACGTGATTTTCCAAATGGAAAACATAACTGTTAGGGTAGGCATAAAATTCTCACATTACCTCCTTCTCTAGTGAGGCGTTTCTTACTACTTTGGATCGCAGATGCTGGGGGAACCCCCACTTCAAGGGTTCCACTCAGAAAAGACATTCACTTCTCGGAGATTGTGAAACCCTCAGAACCAAATCCGCGAAGTATCCTTAACCGGAATCATGGAAAACCTAGGATATAAGAACCTACCCGCTGCTTTTGAGACTTCAATATGTAGCTGGAGCCACCGACAAAAATTTCCTGCTCAGGGCTCACGGCTGATGCGGTGGTTCAATGAAGCTAGTGGCATCCATGGCGAGCTTAATTTAAAACTACAAACTATTCTATTTCATTCGTTCATTGGTCCACTCACTGTACATCTCTATTTTCAACACTTTCTAAGGTCCGGTTAGACGCATGATGTGGCCCAATAACCGGTATGAAAAACACCTGGTCAGGCCGCAGGCAGCGCAAAGAGCACACCGTTCAGGTCCCCGAACGCACAAAGTAGTAAGGGTTGATAAAATTAGATGCCTTAACTAGAGCCAAGAAAAACACATAAAAAACCTAAGAAATATACTACGGCAGTGAGCATGCGCGCACACCACAACACACAACGATGAGTATAATATGAATCTGCACCTAAGGATTGCTCTGATCCAGAAGCATCAAGATGAGAAGTAAGTAAATACAGGGATACAAAATCTAATATATACCAAATCTAAACTACTAGTCAACACCAAACTCAGAACATATTCTTTTTGAAAATTAAAAGAAATGGGCTCGAGTGTTAGAGAGGTGCAAAGGCGAAGCACAATTCGATAGTTCAGCGCATTCTCCTGATTTCCCTCAAACACCTCGGGGAAATCAACTCGCATACCTCAAAACATTACTGTTTCGGACACCAAGTTCAGCTCTGTAGCTCGAGAACAATAAAAATTGTTTGGCACTATATAGGTGCCACTCGGAAAAGGGCGACGACCGATTATCAAAAGTACGTAAACAAGGTCGTCAAGAGGTTAGGGGGTAATAACTTCGAGTACCTAAAACTGTGGTGTATTGGAATGCCTCAAATCCTGTTATTAAAAAATACTAATTCAATAGTTTATATCCTGGGATATTGAATATAATCTTTGTGTTTTCCCATGCAATTTTAAATAAATCTGTGAATTTGAAACAAATAACAACTGCAAAACGTCTAAAATAAATAAGGCGTTTAAAAAAAAAAAATGGGTTTTTTGTAGTAGTAGTACACTTTTCACAATACTTATTGAGCTGAATGTAGTTCTTTGCTCTGAAATAAGCAAAGATATTAAATGAAAATATTGGTTACCATGTGTGGTGTTGTTTTTTATAAATATTAGACCCGCCTTAAACGTGCACTGATGCTAAAGAAATGAAGAGGGTGGGCCGAAGAGATATAAGAAAACAACCTTTACAGCATGATTGTGACAGGGAGTTAATAACGAGCAATACTTAATGCACATTTTCAATTAAATTGGAGGTGAAGCTTTTTTTACATTTATCAACTTATAGGTTTTTTATATGGTATTAGGTGATAGAAGAGGTAGGCTTATATAGGATGTAATGTGTGAGAAATGTGTGGTAGATGTTGAACACTAAGCCTAAATTATTTCAGGGTGCATATATTTTGATCTGGGATGTGAGATCTTTATATGGGAGTAAACCAAACATAAAATTCAATCCAATAAATATAAGAATATACTAAGTTCATAGATTTCTTGATGCAGCTTCCTATGGCTGCTAGTGCGTAAAAGTCCACCACCAAAACACTCTTATGGGATTCAACCGGTTAAGAGGTATAAATAAAAAATATTAAAATATAAAATAAAATAAAGTCTAAAAAATTTTATTTGAAAATATTTTAAAAATATATTTTAAAAAATTTTCTAAAGAAAAATATCCAGAGAAGTAAATTTCATAGGCAATATTGAATACACATGAGAATATAAACACTTTCTTTTCACTACATAACTTCAGATGAGTGAGTTATAGAAATATAATATAAAACGTATATTAATATATGATGAGCCACACCATTAAATTTATTAACGGATGCAGGGGGTTCTATAACTTAATACAATATAAATATACCGAGATTTATTGAGGATATAGTGTATAGAGTTTATTTTTATATATTTAGATAGATCATAATATAACAAAATTAATTGGTTTGAGTAGTTTTTTATTATTATAAAAAACCAAGATGACTATATAATATATATATAATTATATATATATAATTAATAATAAGTATATATATATTAAATTAATTATATATAATATATATATAATATATAATATATATAATAATATAATATATATAAATATAAGATAATTATATATATATATTAATAACTAATATTATAATATATATAATATTATATATAATAATTTAATATATATATACTATAACAATTAATATATATTAATAAATTATATTATATAATATAAATAATATAATACTATATATAATATATATATGATTTATATTATATATTATATATATATTAATATATATATATATATTATATATTATTATATATATATATATAGTATTAATATATTATATTATAATCATATAATGATATATATATATATAAATATAATATATATAATATATATATAATATAAGTATTAAAATCTATATAAATATATATTGAATTATATAAATTATACTATATATATATATATCATATAGTATATATATATATATTAATAATACATATATATATATATATATATATTAATATATATTCATATATATATAATATATATAGAATATAATACTAATTAAATTATTATACCTATATACCATACGATAATTATCTCATTATTAATGATACATACTTATATAGACGTATTATATTATGCGGATATATATAATTATATATTATATATAGTAATATTATAATGTAATATATTAATCACCTCTTATCTAATATATATGATGATGTATGATTATAATAACGTACAATTTTACTATCAATAATATTATAGTTAATATTATTATATTATATTATATAAGTATATATAATATTATATACTATATTATAATATATTAATATATCTTATAATATTATTATTAATATGCAAATATTATCATTAACTCCATTATTATAATGTATAGAATATAATATATATATATTATAATATAAATATATATTAATATATTTATATAATATAATATTAATAATATTTAATATATTATATCATATTAATATTAATATATATATAATATTAATATATAATAAATTTTAATAATATATTAAAATATAATATATATATAGCTATACATATATATATTTAAGTGATGGAAATATCTATTAATTTATTCTAGGATTTTATACATAGTAGCGGCTCTGAATAGTCTTCTGCTTATTTTTTCGACTCTTAACTTTATGATTATGTATATTAAGTTGATATTGGGAGCAGGTACTGTGCCTCAATGCCCTCGTTAAAAAATAACTTCACACGGCTTGTTGTTTTGATGAGTGAACTAGATCATGCTAACATCATTCAGCAACTACGAGAGTGTGGTGATCTCATAAAATAAACCATGTTTTTATTTTTATTTTAATTTTAATATTATATATATACCTAAGACATACTCTATTTAGGTGTCTCTCCTCCTGAGAAGCCAGATTTCTTAAAGTCACTTTTACGCAGAAGGGTTGTCTCTCCATCCTATATTTCAACTGGAGAAATCATATTTTAAAGAAATCTAAAGTAGACACCTAACAACGCAAGAGGCAATTGTTTTAGTTAAAACTCAGCACTTGACATAGATCGTCCGACCGCTGTTCTCACTATCACACCTATGCTGTGGAAATGGTCTGCGTGTGAGGTTCGATAGCTTTTAGACATATTCTGTGAGTTGAGTGTGTTTATTGATAGATACGATTCCATATTCTTTAATAAGTATGTGAGACCATTACATTAGGGATAAATTGTTAGAATCATACTATTTAGTTAATGAAGTGTTTTCGATTATTAATTTGTTATAATCTACGAGTGAGTGATCGGCGGGTCCGCAACACGTGAGCTCTAATTGAACAATATGTAACACTCTTGTGACTCTCTCTAATGATCTGGTTTTTCAGGATCGTAGTATATGAATTGTCATACGCTTCTTTTCAATGCAGTGAAGGGCAAATGTATGTAGCATTCGATGTCGGGAAAGTCGGGATTCTCTAAAAATTTGAGGACTGGTTAGAGGATACGTTTTTAACTTGATATTGCTATTTATTTAATTTATTGTGAGATCGATATGAGAAAGATGAGCCCTTTTTATATTCCAGTTAATAAGACAAATGTTATTACCGAGCGGTGAACTTTTGCTTATTTGTCGAAGGTTCTCTTCAATGTCAACAATCTCGGTTGTTCTATTTTAGCTTCCCGTCGACTCTCCTGTGTCTATTAGTCTCTCTTCCACTTTTATCAGTTCTAACAGTTTGCCCAAGTTTTACATAGGTTAATAGTGTATTTTGTCTGAATTTTTCTATTATTTTTAAGATTTTGTTTTAAGTATTTTATAAATTAGTGGTTTATTTTTTGTTACTTTTAATGTAAGTAGGTTTGCGGTATACTATCTTACATTCTGTATTAAAATTAAAGACTGTTGTTTTATTGAATATATTGTGTTGTGGTCACTTTTTGTTGCCCAGATTTTTTGCCTTTAGTTAAATTGATCTCAATATTTGTGTTTAATAACTTAGGATGAAATTATAATATGTTTAGACCGTGGGTATTAGTATTAAAATTGATAAAAAAGTTTGCTTGTAAGTTTATTGATTTTCTGACTGAATTAAATGGTTACTACATATTTGATATGCATCGTTAATGCTATTTAAAGTTTATGATTTATATGCCTATTTTTTAAATATGCAAAATGTCACGTCAGAGGAAATCCAAATGAATTTGTATATTTCAGAAGAACTAATACATTCCCTGACTAATTATACCCTTAAACTTAGAACTTAGATAGATTAAAACAGTTTTTCATAATTATATTACAATTTAAGCATTATATCCCAGAGTTTGGCTGTACAAAATTTACCGGAAATAAAGCCCGGTGTTTACCTATATACTTAACTCAGTCAAGCTTTCAATTCTTTTGTTGTTAACATAGATTAATTAAGGTCAAGAATCATAACTTCATACTAATTCCATATCCTTCATCCCAAGAAATGTGAGTATTTGTTAACGAACGCTGTTAAAATAACTTAGCCTTGGTCTGTTCGGCACAGTACTATAATTAATTATGATAATAAAATAATTGGAGGAGGTGAAGAAGATATAGTAGATTTAGCACTTGGAATATGGTGAACTAAAGGTATAGAAATTATAGGAAGCACAGGTTTGTGATCAAAGAGTTGGACAAGAGAAAGGATGAGAAAGTTTGTTTAAGTAAGTTGGGAAATAAATATATAAATGTTAGATTTTAGGTGAGATAATGAGATAATGTGGAGTATTGTTGCTTAGTTTAAACTATTTTTTTTTGAAGAATATTCATAAAAGGACGTTGAAGTAAAGAGGAGCCCAGTTATAATTATAATCAATTTATTCTCTCACTGAGGAGAAAAAAACGAAATTTATTAGTGTAGTCATTAGAGAATAAAGATTTTGCTAAAACTGAGATTTGGTATGAGAAATATAAATGATTGTGACATATGAGTTTCATGGTGAATTTTGAAGATCAGTTATATTCCTTTAAAGTGAGTCAGCGTTTCTGTGGTACTAATAGCACTCGAGTATACATAGAGCTCAAGTGAGTTTAAATCCAAGGTATCTAGGTTAGTGAAGGTTAAAATCATGGGGTGCACGCCCCATTCACTAATAAGAGAATTACGCTCGCTCTTTGACACTACTCACGAGAGGGACCTCTATTCCAAAGGTATAAGCTTATTTATATGATTAGAGAGAACATTTAGAGACCTGAAATTTTTCAAAGAAGTACGATATGTTAGCAGAACCGGTGCCAAAAACGTTTTCTTGCCGTACCCGGGGCCTGCCGCGGAATATTATACTTATCAAGAGATAGAGCAGAAAACAGATATTGAGAGTGATCGGAGGAACCCAGAGGGTTGAAAGTAATTTTATTAACAAGAAATAAGAAGAGTAAGATATCTAGAGATTATAGGAAATATAGTGCATATCCTCAATGTTTGTGGTTTGCGATCTCAATAAAGGATGATCAGAGATACGAGATAGCGATGAGCTTGCATAAAACACTAAACTGCCTCGAACTGTATTGCGTTAATATTTATGCGATATTCAGAGATAATAGAGTCAGTAGTTCTAGTTCATCAACTTTATATGCTCGAGAATATGCAGAAGGGAAAATCAATTCGATCGTCGATGGAAAGAGAATTGATAACCAGCGAGAAATTGATATTATTTTACATGAGTGTAAAGACACGATATAATACAAGTAAATTGATTCCAGAATTTCTTCATGAAACTATGTGTATCGCCCTTGACCGTTAGTGGTATGATAAATTATCGGAGACAAAGCTCCAAATCAAGACCATAGGGATTTACACTTAAAATACTGCAGCACAATTGGCAAAACTGCCTTGGCTGAAAATATTGAAGTGGAAGAATAAATAAAAAAGGAGTTCGTGACAGAGTAAGATAGTTGAAGATACAAGATACGCTACTCATTAATCTAGGATTATACGGATCTAAGTGAATAAGTAAGTATCGAGGAGATTTACGATACGCAGACGAACGAAGTTGTATGAGTCTACTAATACCCCACTTGAAATAGATTTTTAAAACCGAGTAAAAGACTCATGCAGCACAAATTTATGAAAAGTATAGAACGTACATACCTAATACGCATGGTCCTTGCACAAATATACCGGTGGACTTGACACCAACTTACGCATCACCGGAGTGAGTCGCAGTCCGCAATGGCCCTTAACCGCGTAGTCAACGAAGAGGTAATGCTGGGCTCAGGGACCTCCTTTATTTTTGCGAAAGAGCACCTGTGATTATTAGGCTCTCTCCCGAAGTGTAATCTGTCTGTGGTTCTGCTGGCAATATTTTATAATTTAACTATATATATAGTTAATTCTTTTAAGGAGGTAAGTGTTGTTGTCTGTAATTGTATTTTGGGGTGTGTGATATGGGAGAGAAAAAAATAGCAAAACATTGCTTCAAGATAAGAATATAAAATTAAATTTAATTAGTTAAATAAATTATTAAAATAAATTTATATTTCTTTCCTAATGTAATTTAAATTGGGATTTTTTAAAAAAAATGACTGCTACTAGAGTTAGAAAGGCAAATACAGAGTTTGCCTTGAGAAAAAGAAAAAGAGATATTTTTTTTATAACCGGAAACAGTAACAGTTGACACTGATCTTAATATTAAAAAGAGAGTATGAGTGCGCAAAAGATAAGACAATTTTTGCACTGAGAAGTCCATGGATTTAGCTCTTAAGAATTCCATATATGGCCAGATTAGTGGGCGTAAAATCTACGCATCGCTTCAAGGATAGCGCGCTCACCTCTCTCCCTCCGATCATAGTCAGTAATATAAATAATTATAATCATAATATTATAATATAATTATATAATTAATATATATATATATATAATATATATATATATTATTAAATTATATATATATATTAATTAATATATTATATTAATATAATTATAATATATTAATATATATATTTAATAATATATTAATCTATTAATATTATATATATAATATATTATATATATGTCAGTGTGGTGCGGGTGGTGTGGTTGCGCATGGCCAAAAGAGATGTGCAGGCAGTGCGGTGCGATACTGAGGCAGTGAAATGACTCACTCCCGGTTGACTGGTTAGCGGATTGCCGCGTGCTCTCTCTAGGTGAGTGCTCCGGTATGCTCGAGGGCGGGCGCTAAATAAATCAGGTGTCTCGAGCCATACAAACTTATGTTGACCCTTAATATAATTTTATTACAATTTACTCACTCTCGCAGATGACTTAATTGTAAGGCGGATCTTTTTCGTGTCAAGGTCCCGATTTGACTCCTTTTTCAGGTGATCTCACTACACAGGCTATTACAGTATTCGAGTCTCAGGTGACCTTTATCGCTACCTTGATTTCACATACCTGATCTTAAGAGGACACCAGATCTCAGGGTCAATTCGGTAAACGACCATCGAGTATTCTCATACTGAGCCTATAATAGTAACTAGTTATATTAGTCAATAAAGATCATTTCTCTTAAATACTCTATTTATAAATATCTAACTCTCGATAACTTTAATTCTATAAATTTTTCATCTATATGGTGAATTTGTGCTTCATAATGTTAATAAACATACAACATTCCTTGAGTAACACTTCTCTCAGAAAATCTATTGAAATTTTATGTTCTATGGCTCATAAATAATCTTGAGTTCATTCTCCTACAACTATACTCACAATTAAATTCATTGTTGATCATTTGCTGTGTGTGTGTGTGTGGTCTCGCTGATGACATAGATTTCGCCGTTTGTTTAAAGTATCTAATACTTGTGACTCGCTGAGGATCGCTGGTGTACGTGTCGTTGCTTGATTAATGAATTAATGCAGTTCATTATTACTTTAGGCGGTTTCTACCATATATCACATCAAGCAACTCAGACTCACTGAAATAGGATTGTGGAGCCGATACCTAATCTGCTATATGGAGGGATGGAAGTATTTCACCTTCGGCTTTCTTTAACGATCTGAGCAAAAGAGAATAATTACAGAAACCCGTATCAGATATTCAGAGAGATATACAGAATTCGAACCGAAAGAAATAAGTGTACCTTGAACAACGTATCAAGTCAAAAACCTATGAATAACATCTCTTCATTCTCATTCTTTCATCTTCATAACCACACTTTCCTCTCTCCCTTAGCTCTAACAAACACGCCATCTCGCTCCTATTGGGATAACTTTATATATCCAATTCACGTTTTCATCATCATCGCCCTCAAAGTCCGCGAGTATATTTTGATAAAAATTACACTTTAATCCGCGCGCTCTTGTAAAAATGGAGCCTGGCACTCCATTCCTGTGCTCGATCTCCTTTTCTTATTACATATAAATAATTATGAACCATGGTCTAACTTTGCTAGCTAGATAACTAGTATTAGATCGCTTCAAATTGATGCCCACGACGTCTTACACATATCCTAGCGATAAACATGGACTTAAGTGAGAAGCTTGAACTTAGAGTCTACTCTCTCAACTTTAAGATCTCTTTCTACCTCAACTCCATAATAGAACTCTGATACGACAAGCTTCGACGAGATACTTTCCTCATTAATCCATCCTAACTCCAATAGTCCACGTCTAAAGATTGCTACAGGTACTGGCACATGTTAAAAAAAAATCTCAGTATCTATCACAAATCACCTTTCGTGTCACTCTCAATTTTCATTCATTACTCCGTGATATCATTCTACTCTCCTCGTGCACTGTCTCAAATCTGTAGGATATTACACACATAGATTATGTTCACAAGCATTTCTCCTACACTTTGAAATTTATTTTTGGCGTACCAAATAAACTCATCACATAACTATCTTTACATATATCTTCCTTTCACTTCACTTATTGCTCTACGTGCAATCTTTCAGATTCGCCTATAGTCCATCTTCCGACGAAAAGGCAGTCAACTATCCTTTGAGTACATTACACTAATTTACTCAGTCCATTTATTTTCCCTTACACACCGACTCAATTTACAAACCTTTGGAACATTCTGGCTATGAATCCTTCACTTAGTTCCTGTACTCGCCTTTCTCCCTGCTTTTAGTATCTCTCTTCCCCATACTCGCATGTACCCTTGTTATATTAACTAATAAGTGTTGACTATTTCGGATGCATACGCTTCTCATAATCGTATGTCGCTGTACCCATGCTCCTACGGGAACGTAATGCTAACCCTCGCCCATGAGAACGTGGCGATTTTCCTTTCTCGTGAGTGAGCTTACATTCATTAGTGTGTACAATCATGTATGTATCTCCACGATATCTTAGCGACGTGCCCATACTCCTGAGTTCATCATTACATATACTCGTTCTACTCTCTGTATACCTATGACTCTAAACTACCTAACTCGACCTTCCCTCATTGTTAGTTTAGTTGCACGTACTACATCTTATTCTCTCAAACCCTCCTATAACAGCAAAGGCAGTCCTCTCAACTCTCTCGCACTCCCTTCCACAACTAATCTACCCCTTACTATGCAGTCCACAATAAATATCCTACATTTGCTATATATTCTCTTGTAATCTTTTGATAAAAACTCCTACATCTTTATCTCAACGATATTTACCACCAATATTCTCCTTGTTTGCCAAAACAAAAACGTATCCGACAGTGAGCAAAACAATAAGTCTGAAACCCTCACATTCTTCTATATAAACTTGTTTAGAACGTGCAAATTTGTTTTGTCTCCATCTGCTATGAATTACTTCTTCAAGTATGCAATAGTCTCATCCACCCTTATATGGAATACTGTTCTCATATTTGGAGAGGCTCCGGTTCGGTTCCCCTCTCCTTTTGGATAGAGTCGAGGATCAAACTCGCTTGCACAAGTCTTATAATATATACTTGTTCATCGATATCTTCTCAATTACACTAAATCACGTTTATTTCTTTGCTATCTGCACATCGTTGGTGCTTTGTCTTACTTTCATAATAGTTATTGTTCGCAAAGTGTGCTCGCTCCACTAGTCTGTACCATCCTATTTTATTACTCTCATTTCATAACATTTAACCCGATGCCCTCTCTCTGTCTGGCGATACTATCTGGTATGCCAGAGAGAGAGATGTGCAGTGTCTTTATCATCCTATTGATAAATGTTTTGTCCCGTAGATTACCTACTACGCACGCCCCATAACGCGATCCTTATAATTTTGTCTTCCTCTGTGTGGTGCTTTCTTTACTCTCTCCCCTGACACTTTTGTGGTGGTTTGCTTGTATCATCCTCTTAATTCTTCCTGCATTACCTCTGTGAAGTAACCATCACTTACCATTTTAGTGGGCGCTCCTGGCTGCGTGTCCTTTGCTCACTCCTCTGCTCTCAAATACTGTATTCTTGAGGTCTCATGTATGAGGGTTTTAATATTATTAATCTTTGAGCACATTATAAATCTTCGAAATTTTTGTACAGTACCTCCTTTCGAATCAACGAGGAGGTCTCCTTCTGCCAGTGAAACGGCGTCGTGGACACCTTAAACACTGCTCATTATCCATGCATTCATCACCACCAAACACACACATTTTCCCTTTCACCCAACATGCGAGCTATGAACACTTTCATCATTCATTCAGATCCACCTAACTTAATAACTTATAATATTGACTAATCTGTACTTTTATTATACTTATATGTACTAATTAATATCCTAAAATTCTTTTATTCATTTAATAATTGTTACTACGCTGCATTGTCCTATTTGAGGAGGGTAACTATTATGCGTTTCTCCAACCACTTTGTTATAATTTCATCTTGTTCACATCAACTGATATTTTAGATAGGGCATATTTAAGTATGCTCTAAAGACTTTCTCTATTATATGTTACAATCCATTTGATTATCACTATAAATATACTATACCACCTAGATATTTTTACACTCTATTTATATATATATTATTCTCTCATACAGAATGTAAACGTACATTTTACCTACTATTATATATAATATTTATATATTATACTATCTTTTATATTTTACTACTCATCAATTCCATATGTACCTTCACCCTCACCCCCCTCATAGCATATTAATTCTTCATAAAACATATAATATTGATTTAATCTCATTCCCCCCATAATACCCTTCACTGATTTTATTACTGAGTTTCTCAATCACTATACTCATTTATATAAACATTTTCAACAATACTAACAATAATACAAATTCATATTACTATTTATTATCTAAACTTATACGATTAACTACATTTCTATTTACCCTACCATACTATATTACTATTATGTAACATCTGATTATAACTAACTTTCCATATATATCATAATATATATCTAAATATATTTAATCCTCCTGATAATACCTACCATATAAAAATGGGCTACCAGTTATACTACATATCCATATATAGTTGATTATCGATCTCCTATTTCCATAATATACCAATATTATTATATTATTTCCCTAATATCATAATACATATGCTTCATCCCTATAAACCCTATAACATTTGGCTTATCTTATTTTTCATAGTATACTACACACCCATTCTCATATTCTGCACTATTGAAATATATAAAACATCTGCTCTCCCATCACTAATTACCATTTTCATTAAAAATAGTTAAATAATTTTAATTCAAATGCTCTGCATTCTCTTATTTCCGAAGCTTCAAAACCACGTGTACGGTACAAATAACATTAGACGCCCTAAAAGCCAACGATGCTCTTTTTTTACAACTATTTTTTAAGATTTTATAACTCAACTTAACTTAATTCTCGCATCGTACAAAACGAAATTAACTATATTATTTTTTCTCGTTATAATAATATTTTACATTAACAAGGAGTTCTTTATTGTTAGATGATGGACTTAAGAATATTCAAGAATTTCTTACTAAATGAATATTTTTTTACATCAGAGGCACCATGAAATCACAAATCTAATGACAGCTACAGGACTGAAATAAATTTGAAAGATCCTCATACTACTCTTCACCACTTTTTCAGATGATAACTTATTTACTAAGATTCAAATAAGATGATTCGGAAACGTACAAAAGAGTCCGACAATATATAAATTACATTATAATATAATTATATACAAACGAGTGGCTGACCTAAAGATAGGTCGTCATAGCTTCTCAGAAAAAAAAATTAAAAGCCAATGCAATATTCTCACGTTAACATTAAAACCAATTTTTTAATTATTACTTAAGTGTTGTGTAAATTTGCGTATATAATTCCCTTACTTTGATGTGTAGTTTCTTTATTTTTTTTTTTCTTAAACAAAATTTTAAATAATCTCTTAATACACAGTATATAAGCGCGTTAAAAACTATCAGTATACATATTTAATATTCTAGATAATTTGTTTAATTATACATCAATGCTTAAGTGAGTTTAAACCGCAAAAAAATTTTTATTTAATTAGGAATAGACACTAGAAAAGTAAATATTAGTCGCTTTTCGCGGTTGATCTTCGCGCTCAGTTTCCATGATACATCGTCACCCGTATATCATATTTTTTAAAACTTGACAGGTTGGCCCCTTTGAGCCAAATAGCGAGAGAAAGTTGTTTTCCAGTGCGCTGGTCGAACTAAATGTTCGATCATGATATGAACAGAAAAGTAAGAGAAAAAGATGCAAGAGATTTTGCAAAGGATTTAGAAGCGAACCATACTTTGAATATAGTGAAATTTACCCACTTGACCAGTTCCCACTCTTTTTTTAAACGAACTTTAATTTTTGTAAGTCCATTTAGTTAATTTTTTTTTTTTATTTTTTTTGGGCCGGTTGAGTACATGCAAAGCATAGTTTGCACGTGTCGCAGAGATACACCTTCGGAAGTTTATATCAAGACCTAAACCTTTTTCGTCGAGCAGGCAATGAATAAAAAAATAAGCTTTTAAAATTACCCTATTAATAGTTTATACCCACCTATAATATATCAATAATAAAATAATAATTAATGACTAAATTAGTAGTAATTAAATTTTTAAATTATATTAATACTACTTATATATATATTATATATCCTTTTTTAGGGTAGACATATTTACTCCATTTTTTATTCACCCTAATACTATACCTTATATTGGTCTTCTCCATATGGTATATAGTTTCATTATTTGGCCCACGGTTAATTTTTTGAGAATACCCTATAATTTTTTGTAGAACTCATCTAAATTTTTTGAGAATCTCCTATAATTATTATATTATATTATATTATGAGAAAATACCTACTAATTATATATATTTTTATTTAGAGAATAAACCTCTCAATATATTTTAATTAAATTACAATTTAACTAAAATATAACGTAATCATTTTCAATTGGTACGTAATATTAATATATATATATGGGCAATAATAACTGAATAACTCTATTTTATAATATATTAATTTATATTTATAAATATCTAATATAGGTAATTTAATATAACTCCTCTACTATTATATTATGTATATAATATTATTTATATGGCAAATAATGGCAACTAATATACTATAATATTATAATATATAGATATAAAAATGTATGTATATA
>JABUQX010075713.1:0-7500 GCA_015478945.1 Trachelipus rathkii
AGAGGTGAGAAAATATTAATGTTTTAAATAAATAATATGGTTTTTATTTATTCTTCTGTTTAGTTTGTGTTTTCAACTAAATGTAATATGAAATAAATCACCAAATTATTTTAACAATAATATTATCACTATAATTGAACAAATAATAGCAATAAATTCAGAAAGATCGTGAGAAACAAGCAGTTAAAATTTCAGAAGGGTAGTATTGAAAAACCTCCACCTTTCGAAAATAATTTTATTCACAAAGTACGTATTTTTCATGTTTAAAAATTAAAATAAAAATATGAATTTTACTTTTAAATATAATATTACAATACAATCTTTGTAAAATAATTACCTAAAAATAGCGATTGAATGAATATAAATAAGGAACACAAATTAAACAGAGAAATTATATTGAATGGAAAATTATTCAAATAAACTGATGGACAAAATTTTATATGAAAATCAGAAAATATATTAAAGAGGGGAAAAATAAATAATTTCTAAGCACAAAAGTGCAAAACAAAAATGAATGTTGAGTAAAAATTCTACATAAATCATAATGTCTTTTTATTTAAATGCAGAAAATAGTAAACATACATTTCAAAGCTTATTATTTTTAATTATTATTTTTATTATTTATTATTATTATTAAATATTTGTATTATTATTTTTAGTATTAATAAATATTTTTATTATTATTATTATTATTATTATTATTATTATTATTATTATTATTATTATTATTATTATTATTATTATTATTATTATTATTATTATTATTATTTCAATAATAGAGTCTTTGAAAAAGAAAAATTTCATATTTAACTTTAAATACTTGAAGAAATTTTCTTAATTAGATTGGTAAACAAACAAAAAGAAAAAGTTGGTTTGATTTTATTAAATAAAGACTATGTCAACAAGATAACTTATCACACTCACACACACACACATACACCTATATATATATATAAGAGTATATATAGCAGATATATATATGTATATATGTACGTCTGTCACTATATAAGATGAACACCAGAAGATATATATATATATATATATAGTATATATATATATATAGTATATATATATATATATATATATATATATATATATGAACAAAGACTGATCTCTATAATGATTAATTGGCCCTATTCAAGAGATCACTTTGATATAGCAAATAATAAAATAGTTTTGGAATAGTGAAACGTTCTTTATTTATTTCTTTATTAATTATGTCTAATGACTATTTTACATGAACACACATTAAGATATTTCACAGTTCAAAATTTAATTGCTTTTAAAATACTTTTAATTTAATTATCATTACAGTATCAATTTTATGACCGAGAGAGCGTCAAGATGTTCGCACTCTGATCTACATTTTCTAACTAACTGAATTCCCATAGGCACTCCAAGGGTGACAAGAGTCACCTCGGTGACCTTGATAATATACAACAAGAAAGAAGGCAGTTATTTCGGCAACAGGACTTTTTTGTACAAGCTTTTCTTACAGCTGTGCACCAGAAATCTGGGTAGCACTTACATATATCCTTTATAAATTTTATACAATGTAACGAGTCCGGTACATAATGGTTATCTTAAAAGTTGCCTGTAACACCCCCTTCTGACAATTTTGTAAAAAAGTTTAGGATAGAGGAGACAGTGGCTACTAAAGTTAGAGAGTAAAACAATAATTTTCACCTAAAATAATAGCTCTCCTACTGGAGGCAATTCTTCATTTCTATGTAACACCTTTACTTTAGGCGTTTTTACCATCTGAAAGAAAACGGATTAGTATTTTTTTTTTTTAAGTGTTATTTTTTCTTTCTAAATCTACTAAGTTATAATATATGCGAACGTTCCTTAAATTTTCTAAATGAGGTTTCCCATTTTTTTCGATAAGTACGTTCTGTTTATTAACTTTTATAACTTTAAAAGGGCCGACATAGCGGGGCGCTAATTTGCCGGTATTAAACTGTGTCTGCCGCACCACGACAAATTTTGCCTCATGTAACCCTTTAGGCACAAAGACGTGTCGATTTTTATAATTGGTGTGTGGAGCCAGCGGCTGCGCCAAAAGGGCGGCTAGCTTTTTAACATATGCATTATATTCTATTGGGGCCGTTTCCGAAGCAGGATCCACTAATCCACTAGGTATTGCTATATTTTGGCCAAACATCAAGTTTGCGGGGCTGAGACCGTTCTTTGTTATCGGCGCGAGTCTCAGAGTGAACAACACCATAGGTAAGAGGCTCGGCCAGTCGGAGGGGCTTAAATCATGTTCCTGCAACATACATCTCAGACAAGCCAGCAAATTCCTATGACTTACCTCCAGGAGGCCATTACATCTAGGATTTGAGCTACACGTAGTCCGGTGCTCCATTCCCACGGCCCTACAAACTTCCTCAAACAAGCGACTAGTGAAATTCGCACCTAAATCCGAAATAATTACCTGAGGAATTCCACAGAATGGAAATAGCTCGTGAATGAATGCATTTAATATTTCTCCCGAATTTATTTCTTTAAGAGGCACAGCGAACAAGTACTTACTGTAGCGGTCAATTAAGGTAAGTAGGTATTTGTATCCTCTTGCATTAGGTAACTTAAGTATGTCAACATGAACGGCTTGAAACTTCTTCGTCACTTCTTTAAAAACACCGTAATCAGGACTTATGCCTGGTACTGTTTTATTTTTTTGACATGCTGAGCACGTGCGGATAAACTGTTTTATTTTTTTATGCATGTGCTGAAACACAAATTCATTTTTTATGCTCAGGAGGGTTTTATTCACACCCAAGTGTCCTTTATTGTGGTATTCGCTAATTACCTTCTGCACACTCTTTTCCGGCACAAAAACGCGCGAATAGTTTAAAGAGACATCGACCACTAATTCTATCTCCTTTTTGTTATAAAAGAATTTCTGCCTTATTAACTTCAAAGTTGTTTTCTCTCTTCATCAGATCATTAAGGTATTTATCTGACTGTTGGTGCTGTCTAATTTCTTCAAAGTCCAAATCTCGCTTGAAATGCGAGAATAATATTTTTGCATTTTTATCAAACGTTGTTACTAAATTTATTTTGGAAATTTCCAATTTGGCCGCTTCTTCAGTGCGGCTGCAGCCTTCATTTCTAACCGAGAGATCGATCGGCGCGTTTCCATTCATTACCAAGTTAATAGCACCTACGTCAGTCGCTATAGTATTCTCAGCCGATTGCTCATTGGCTGTCGTGAATCGGTGGGCGGAGTCACAGACTACACTATTTGAACCTGCATCTTCTCCTACCTCATCCTCATCTCGGGCAATATTATTCGCAAGTAAATATTTTAATAACGCATTTTGATTTTCGGTAATTAACTCCATCGTGATATTAAAAGTACTCAAAATAGCTAGTTCCCTCAATTCCCTAGCATTATAATTTTGTACGTCATTAGCATGATTTATTTTATATACAAACGCCCGTGAACACGTACAGATACGCACATGTTTTCCCGCTAAAATTGCCCCATATTTCTTGAATAATTTCGTTAACCCCAATAATAGCTTATTTACTGGCAAATATTTTTTTTCTGTTGTATTAAAAGACCCACTATAAAAAGCAAAAGGAGTCCCATTCTCATCGTCAGACATAATTTACCGTATTAAAAGCTTTATTATTGGCATAAATGTACACTTTGAGAGGCGCATCGACTGCTGGGAACCTGAGCCGAGAGGCGTGACGAATCGCTTGTTTTATATCTACAAAAGACTTCTCAGCCTCGGGAGACCACGTGATTTTTTTATTAGAGCTATTTTTTCCCTTTAAATAATTATACAAAGGCAATGTTAGATTTGTAAAACACGGTATATTTTGACGGTAAAAGGAAATTCGGCCAACAAACGAACGTACTTCTTTTATGGTTACCGGCCGAGGAACATTAATTATTTCCTTAACTTTTTCAGATAATGGCGCAAGCCCTTCTTCCGTCAAGTCAAAACCCAAATAACTTAATCTTTTTACCCCAAATTCGCATTTTTTTTATTTAAACAAATTTTAAAATAATTTAATCTCTCAAATACTTGTTTAAGTACCAACACGTGGTCTGATAAATCTTTGGTCCCTATCAAAATATCGTCTAAATACACGTGTACACCGGGAATGCCTTGAAGTAATATAGTTAAAAATCTCATGAAACATGAGCTCGAATTTTTAAATCCCATCGGTAATTGTCTAAAAGAAAAATTTCCGATCATTGTACTAATAGTAAAATAATGTTGATCGGCTTCTGCCAAAGGCAGTAAATAGTACGCGTTCGTGACGTCAAGCTTACTTAATACCTTTGTCCCATGAAGCCCACTAAATATATCATTTATATTCGGCATAGCAAATACATCATTTTTCGCCACGGAATTAAGTTTTCTAAAATCACACACGATTCGTACCCCTCCCCCATTTTTTTCCAAAACGCTGATTGGGAAACTCCATTGCGATGGTGCCCTCTTTAAAACTTTCGCTTTTACTAAATTTAATAGCTCCCTCTTTGTTTGTTCGAATAGTTTATGAGGAATACGACGAGGTTTCATTTTTATTGGAACTCCGCTTATATTAGTTTTATAAGGAAAGAGTGAAGCTAATTCCTTCAAGATAGCAGTTGGAATGCTCGTCTCCTCTCCCCCACGTAAAGCACAAGTATCCCCCCCCATTTCTATTTTTAAGTTTCGACTCAGCGTTCCCCCCTCCCCCAAATTCTCTGAACAAATCATCCCAAGCTTTAAGCTGCTCTTCCCGAGCCTTAAAATTTTCCGGTAAATATGCATTTATAAATAAATGTTTAAATTCAACTACCAGATTATTAACTATAGGTATATCACTAAAAAGTTCATTAGTAGCTACAGAAGAAGAAAATTGAGAGAGAGTATGAATAAAAGCCTTATCTCTACAAATCGTGTTATTACATAAATTTATACCTTCTTTGCTCTGAGTATCAGTTAACATATCTGTTTCAAAATTAATATTAAACGAAAATTTTTTTAAAAACGGCATACCTAATATGCAAATTGGCAATTTAGTTGTTAAAAATTCTACATCATAAGTTCTCTTTAAACCAAAATCAATTGTAACAATTTCGCGTGAGTATACGTCAATTACGGTATCATTGGCTGCTTTAATTTGACCAATAATCGATATATTATTATCTCCATCCATAGGGAGTAAATTGATCTCACTACCACTATCTAAAATAAAGACTCTTTTTGATATTTTATCCATAATAGTATAAAGTTTATAATTTCTTACATTATTTAATACAGACATATTATTTATGACCGGACTTTCTCCTGTGGGAGCATCCGTCGTTAACATATCTTGTGCGTCGGTAGAGGCCAACGTGGGTATCGTATGGGTTACATCGATACTCTCATCACTATTCGGGATACTCAGAGCCTCGTTGTAAGGAGGATAACCTCCTTGTACATGCCATAGAGCGCTTTGCCCGTTACTCTTAAAATTACTCAAAGCTACCTCCCTATTATTATTATTATACCCATTAGAATACCAAACATACCTATTATTATTCATATTATTATTATTATAATTATTATTAAACCTACTAGTATACGCATGCAAATTATTTACTTCAGCAAAATTCCCATAATTAAAAATACGATAATTTTCATCTAAAATATTCACCTCCCCCTCTAACTCCTGTTCGAGGGGGGATCTGATGCGTTTCCCTGCCTTCTTTGGGGATGTGACTCATGGACTTGCTGACTTTCTCCATTTGGCGGGAATACCAAAGAATACATAGGACAAAATTCCGAATGACATGTGTAACTTCTATGGAGAAATCTGGAGTGTGGTTTACATAACTCGCCTAGCAACTCCGCATTTACAGTGTTGCCTTGTTTACGATCTCTAGGAGCATTTCTTCTATTTTGAAAAGACGGTTGTTCTTCTGCTCGAGTCGGTTTGGCAGCAGCCTCACTCAGCTGTCCCGCGACCTTGGTGAGAGACTTGAGAAGCCCTTTCATCTCCCGAAAGAACTCTTTGTTGACTTTAGCCTCTTCTGAAACTGGGGAATTGTTGTTGTTGTTGTTTGTATTTCGACTCTCTCCATATGAGCCTCTCTCGTGTGTTGGGAACTGTTCTCCTTGAAGATGATTCACGGCCCCCCAATATTCTCTCCCTCTCTCGTGGGGGGTTTCGTAGTCATTCCTATAAAAGTTCTTATATAAGTTATCTGCTACTTTTGTAATTTTTTCAAGACTGCTATCGTCTGCCAGAGTCATTAAACTTTCTTGTATGCGAGATGGAAGCTCATTAATAAACAACTCATGAACAAAAGGAGCACTGTTTTCCGCAAGCAGATCAAATCCTATTCTTCCCATAACATCACGAACTCTTGCTAAGTAAACTGAAGGAAGTTCTTCTTTTTTTCTTCCTTTTTTGAAAATTTCACTAATTTGACTTCTCAGGTTGGGAGCGTAAGCTTCCTCGATCGAGGCAATTAACTTTTGAAAGCAATCTCCCCCCAATGGAAATTTGATGGTTGCTACAATATCATGGGGAAGGACGGAAGCCAATATTCTTACGCGTTCTCTTGGATCATCCACTCCATTAAGTTTGAAAACGGTAATCGTAGTGTGTAACCAAGTCATCATATTACGCAAATCTAACTTTGGAATGGCGCCAATCGGCAGACTGGTCTTTGGAGTCCCCCCCAACGAGGGGGAGACTGTGGGGGTAACAGATCTTGCTCGTAGCGGGGTATGAAGGTCCTGACTCCCTTCCTCATCCGAGTTCGCATTTTCTTCTCTTCGAATGGGAGATTTGGGGGAAGAGGGGGAAACTGCAGATGCTTTTGTTGTAGTACTTGACTTTCCCCTACCCCTCCCGGTCTTAAACCGGGGGGCTTTTTTTTTTTGGTTTGTTTTTTTTTTTTTTTTTTTTTTTTTTTTTTTTTTTTTTTTTTTTTTTTTTTTTTTTTTTTTTTTTTTTTTTTTTTGCCGGTGATATTATTTGAAAATGGAGCTCTTTTTCACAAGACTAGCGACTTTTAAAATAACGGGATTCTTCACGCTATTCCTTATGTAATAAAGTTTATGAGAGCTATCTACCAACGCACTAAGACTTTATTTTGTTAACAAAAAATTTTTCACAGTATATGGGTCACTTCACTTAGCACTTTATTTGGTTTTTGGCACTTCCACTTTCAATATCACCACTATTTTTTCTTTGTTATGTGCCCCCCTAGATCAGAAAGGGGGTTTTTTGTCACTGTACTGGGGTCCACCAAAGCTATGAACAAAGACTGATCTCTATAATGATTAATTGGCCCTATTCAAGAGATCACTTTGATATAGCAAATAATAAAATAGTTTTGGAATAGTGAAACGTTCTTTATTTATTTCTTTATTAATTATGTCTAATGACTATTTTACATGAACACACATTAAGATATTTCACAGTTCAAAATTTAATTGCTTTTAAAATACTTTTAATTTAATTATCATTACAGTATCAATTTTATGACCGAGA
>JABUQX010075713.1:15000-20000 GCA_015478945.1 Trachelipus rathkii
AACCTTTTCGTCAAGACAAGCACGGCCAACAATGCAAAAGCCTGATAACATTTTCTATCTATCTTCAAAGCTTCCACAATGTTTACAGCTGCTTCATAATCTTAAGTTGTTCATTTTTTTTTAAATGGCCCGCTAGCTTGTAAGCAGACTATCAAACAACCTTCTTAATTAACTATTTATTTAGTACTACAACAACTTACGTTGTCTTCTTTATATATATATTCTTTTAATAGTGTAAGCCCAAACTCCACACATATTATTATTATTATTGTTTTTTGTTGCTTGAAACTCTGGATGATGGCAGTGTAAGTCATTAGATCGATTACATGTTCGAGCTTGATAATACTTTGTAATAGTATATCTCCCAGCATGCCAAAGGCAGAAGAAGAAGAAGTTAAAGTGTTAAATAAAGAACAAGAATAGCCAGTTGAAGAACAAAATAAAAAGAATAATAATAAATAAATAATAATAATGTTAATAAATAAAGAATAGATAGCTAAAGAAGAATAAGAAGAAGAACAAATGAAGGTAAATTACTAAGAAGAATAGTTAATAAAGAATAATGTAATAATAACAAACAAGAATAATCAAACAAACAAAGAAAGAAAGAATAAAAAGAAGAAAGAAGTTGTTGAAGATAAAGAAGATAGTAAGAAGATAAGAAGATAAAGAAGATAAACAAATAAGATCTTTAGTCCATCTTTTAGTTTCTGTATAATCATTGAAACATTTTGTCATTTAAAAAGTTCTGGTTTCTTCCATGCCCATCTGTAACTGCCTGTAATATTAACTAAAAGCTAACAATTATACAACTATGTTTCAGTTTACATCTAACTGATTTTGCCTTCAAATACAGCCACAACCATTCAGATCCTGTTACAGTCTCATTTACATTGAACACTGATGTCTTACCAGCCAATGGTCGCCATGGTGTCATAACATATCTATTCAGCGCACCGTGATACTTCCTTTTGTTCAAAACGATAATACCCATTTGGGTCATACTCATTTGCAATACATTTTTACATAATTTATCAGTCTACTTATTTTGCTAAACCTACAGCATTTTTCTTTGTATAAATACTGTAGACACTTTGTTCAAATTGAGGTTTATCAGAACCCTACCACAGTATTTTCTGGTCAGCATCACATAAATGGCTATAGTTAAGGACTGAGTTTAATTAGTCTGAACTGATATTTATGTTATAAAGGAAATCTCAGTAGCTCAGGCAGAAACATTTTCAGACTCATGTAATCTATCAAAGATATCTTTTCATTACAATTGAGTATTCTATCACCATTTCTTCTATTCAAAGACAATGATAGAGATAGTATATATATATATATAAGGGTATATAGGTATATAGCAGGCAAGGCAGTGGCAGAGCAGGCAGCAGTATGTGGCTGGGAAAGATAAGGTATATATATAGAGAGATATATGAATAGTATAGATATATACATAAGCAGCATATACATATATAAAGGAATATATATAAGATATAGCATATATATATATATAATATATATATTTACATATAGTTATATACAGCAAAGAAGTATATATATATATAAGAATATATATATATATATATAAGGTATTTATTTATGTATAGAATAATATATATATAAAGAATAATATATATATATATAGTTATAAACAAGGTAGATATATATATATATATAGAGAGTGATATATATAGTAGTATATATATAGTATATATATATAGCAAATATATATAATAAATAGATTATATATATATATATTTGTATATATATAGTTATATATATAGCATATAAAGTAATATATATATATATATATATATACACATATATAAGAATATATATATATATAAGTATATATATAATAGTATACATATATATAATATATATATATATATATAGATATATATATTACAAAAGATTAATTAGTATCACATAGTTAGTAACTAAACAATATAACAATCAAGATTTTCCAATCATAATTAGAATTTAAAACGAATATCTGCTACCAGTTTATTGGTCAATAATGTCAACAAACAACAATAACAATGGTTTGTAGTCACTGTAATATCATTAATGGTCAACACAATAACATTGGTCACATTAACACGTTAATAAAATAATAATGGTTATCACAACACACAACACACACATTGTCAAACACGTCAATTTGGTCAATGTCATCACAATTGAATAATGGTCAATAATATCATTGTCATTAATACACATTATCAATATCATAATAATAATAATAATAATAATAATAATAATAATAATAATAATACGGTAATAAAGATATTGGGAGTCATGACTTGGCGGCGCTTATATATATATATATATATATATATATATATATATATATATATATATATATATATATATATATATATATATATATATATAAATATATATATATATATATATATATATGTGTGTGTGTGTGTGTGTGTGTGTGTGTGTTTTTAGGGGTGTGTGAGTATGTGTGTGTGTTATGGTACAAGCATCGAAAGCTTATTCATGCCCCATACCCACCTGTCTATTACGGTTGAGTTGTCAACCCAGAATATATCTTAATGAAATCTATAATCGTTTATGTGCAAGTTTTGCCTGGTTGGGAGGGAGCAGGGGTGAGGGTGCAGGTCCAACCCTGGGTTTCTTCCTATCAAACTGACGCAAAATCTACTTCCGCATTTAGAATCGTTACGTCTCAACAGCACATTTATTTATATATATATATATATATATATATATATATATATATATATATATATATATATATATATATATATATATATATATATATATATATATATATATATATATATATATATATGACGCGGCTTCTTTTTCATTTTGGGTCTTCTTCGAGGTAGTAGTTTAAGGTCTTATAGCATATCTACAGAACAAATGTTGAGGTAGTGGAGCTTGTTCTTCTGTTGCAGAATAGTGTCTATAATGTTACTGAAGGTATTTTTTTGTCCTTTTTTTTCAGAGATAGTTTGTCCGAAAATTAATGACAATTTTCCACGCTGTTTTAAGAGGTCGATATATTTTTTTTTTTGTTGATAATTTGCCTCTCTTTTGTTTTATTTCATGCGTTGAATTAGCAGCAGGTTAGTGTTAGAGTGGAGAGAGAGAATTGGGAGTGGGAATGAAACTTCTGTGTTGCCAGAAAGAAATTGGGGCTGTTGTGATTGTAGTGTGGCGACAGGATGAGTGCTTATGATTTTTAGATAAATATCTTTGTCAAGACTATTTTCGTTTTGTTATGTATGTTTTGGGTCCAAGTTTTCCTGCATATTGTAATTCATTTATTGGAGTCATTCTGCTTGCTTTATAATTGAAATGCATTCTATGCAGGTACATTAGGGCTGCTATTTCTTTAAGCAAGGGGTCATATACCTGAATAAGTAGCGATTGTAATTGAATAGCTCTGTATTTTAAGAACGATACTTAATTTAAAACAACTAGAGTCTTTTATCTTATCTTTTATTTGATGTTTATGTTGAGCATTTATTGGATTGTGATAGAGAATCACAAAAAGTATGTATATGAATATTTTTATTAATAATGTACTGAATGAGACTGTGGAGTTGAGTCTATTAATAATTATAATTTACTTTAAGTTTGTAAATTAAGATGTGGAATAATGTTTCGTGAAAATGCCGGATTTGAGAGAAGAGGGTAGATAAGATTATTTTAAGGGAATAAATATATATAACCTATATAGCCTATACTTTTTTTTTTTTTTTTTTTTGGGTACAAAAGGAATAAAAAATAAAATGAGAAAGCATTTGAATAGGGCTATGCCCTTGAGGTGCGAACTTTTTTATATATATATATATATATAAAAAAAAAGAGAAGCGAGGTGAGAGACTCTTATTTGGTTTTAGCTTTAGTATAATTTTTTTTTTTTTTTTTTTTTTTTTACACTAATGGGTTTTATCTCATTTTGGAGATAAAAGTGGGAAGTAGTAAAATAAGTTTATTATTTCTTTTTTCCATGTTGAAAACGTATATATAAGTTTGGAGAGAGGAGAGTATGTCTGGTACAGTCAGAGCCTGGAATATTTGGGCATAATTTGTTTTGTTATTTGATGGTCTTCATTTATTGAAAATCACTTGATACAGAGTTGATGAAAACCTGTTAACATGGATACATATATAAAACCTCTTTCGTGGCATGGTGTGGTGGTCTGTGGTCTGGGTGCTCTTGGGGTATAATTGTGCTGATTCAGAGCCAGAAACGCGGATTTGTGTGTATGTCCTCAGCTTTAGACAAGGATTGAGTTTTCAAGGACGAATACAAAAAGTTTTGATAAAAAAAAAAAGGGAGGGGGGGGGAAAAGGAATGGTTTGAAGACATTACTAGCGAATAAAAAATATTGCTCTTAAAAGAGTATGTACACACACAAACACACATACACACACGAACATACACATTATATATATATATATATATATATATATATATATATATATATATATATATATATATATATATATATATATATATATATATATATATATATATATATATATATATATATATATATATATATATATTTATATATAAGCTAATATACTAATACTATGCTAAAAACTCCTGTCTCCAAATGGTTCTTAATAATAATAATAATAATAATAATAATAATAATAATAATAATAATAATAATAATAATAATAATAATAATAATAATAATAATAATAATAATAATAATAATAATAATAATAATTACTATTATTATTTATATTGAAGTTGAATGTACTCATTAAAAAGTTTATAAATTTTAAAGTAACTAAATATATATATAAAAAAAACGAAAACAAATCAACTTAAAAAATTAAATAAAACTTAAATTATTGAAAATAAATATTAAAATAAAAAATAAGAAATTAATGAAATAAAAATAACGAAAATTAAAAAAACTAATGCTTTTAATTAGTTTTAAAACTTTTTTTCAACATTTACTTTACGTGATTTGCTGATTGTTTGGGAC
>JABUQX010075713.1:25000-35000 GCA_015478945.1 Trachelipus rathkii
TTAATTAAAGAAATAAAACAAATATTTAAAAAAATATATACATATAAATAAATAAAAAATTATGTAAATAAATAAAAATAAAAAAAATATATAAAAATATATGTATAAAAATGAAAAAAATTAATAAATTTTAACAAAAATACATTTAATTTCCCATAAAAAAAATCAAATAAATATAATATAATAAAAAATAGATACATATGAAAATAAATAAATAATATTAATAAAATACATTAATTTAAAACGAAAAATAAAAATAAAAAAAAGTAAGTAAGCAAAAATGATTGTTAAATTATGCCAACAATTTTGCAGGTTTGTGTTGCAATTAAATGGCTCATTTATTTTAATTAAGACAATTTATTTCTCTTCATATTAAGGCATGATTTATATATATATATATATATATATATATATATATATATATATATATATATATATATATATATATATATATATATATATATATATATATATATATATATATATATATATATATATATATATATATATATATATATATATATATATATATATATATATATATATATATATAAGAGGCGACTCCTACACTTGTGCTGCTCGTCCTTAGCACGAGTTAACATTATAGAAATGATCAATCTTTTACAAATATCATAATGCTACGATAAAATTCTCGTATTTTTTTGCAAAAATTGCTCAAATGAATGAAAACATTACATAATAAATATAAAAGTTTTTGTAAAATTATGACAGAAAGTGTAGGAATCATCGCTATTACATAATGCTATTTTTCAGTCCAGGAAAAGGTGACTATTCGTGCCAAAATGGAATAGCGGAGATTGCGTACGTGAGAATTTACTCTATAAAATTGTGTATATGGTTGCCTTCGTAATCTGTTAATTGTTACATTTTGATGTTGTCATTCTCTTTAAGTATAAATCGGGAGAGACTATTTTATTTATTTTAAAGTTTATTTTAAACACACACACACACACACAGATATAGTATATCAACCTTCCAGAAGAGGATATATATATATATATATATATATATATATATATATATATATATATATATATATATATATATATATATATATATATATATATATATATATATTTCTAGGTGATTTATGCTCGATAATGGATTGATATTACGGCGCAGTCAGGGATTATGAATATTTTCTTCGCATGGTCATAGGGCGACAGGGCTAGCAACCCGGTCCTTTCCTTTTGCTTTTATTACTCCTGGACCAGCGTTGGAATCTTATAGCCTAGAAGCAAGATCTTCTGGAGAGCTCTGGGAGAACGAGTTTTGAGGCCTAATGGAAGAAGATGCTAGTTCTACTGAAAGGGCGAAAACCCTACCTGAGAGTGTTTAACTCCAGGACTGACTCCGAAACCACTGCGCCGAGAAATAGTCTTCTAGAGTGCTCTAGGTTAAGAGTTTCGGGCCGTGCCAAAAGAAGATGTTAGACAAAATGACAGAGAAAAAGATCTTCCTGGGAGTTGTTATAGATTATATATATATATATATATATACAGCAAAAAGACTACCTCATTTTATTTAAAGGTTTTTTTACTCATGTAGGTATATATATATATATATATATAGCAGCATAGTTACATAGCAGTATAGTTATATATATATATATATATATATATATATATATATCAGTGGCGAATTCCAGAGACACGTTACTCGTCTCTCTCTCTCTCTATATATATTTATATATATATATATAGTATTTTGATAGCACAAGATATATATATATATATATATATATATATATATATATATATATATATATATATATATATATATATATATATATATATATATATATATAAACACAAAATTATATTCTCACATTATATTATTCACTATTTATTTCTAATTAAAAATATTTTTTTTAATTCAAAGTTAAATTCTATGATTAACTAAAGTATTTCAAGTTAGTTTTTTTTTCATTGAAGTATTAGAATTTAAATATTAATTTTTGGTATCTGAAATATGCATTAAGAACAAATAAATGTTTATTTAAAATTTTTTTTTGAAATAAAACGATTGTTTTATTAGATTCCTAGGAAAAAAAGCAACAACTTGTAAAAAAAAAATTAAATTCGCGAATGTGTATAGTGTACACTGTCTAAAAATTTTTAACTGCTATTTCGGATGAGCGGAGCAGTCACGTTTTATGAATGATTAAAAAATAGCATTATTCAAGGGCAACGATTCTTACACTTTTTGTTTATATTTTAAATAATCTTTTATATTTATTATGTAATATTTTCTTTCATATATGGCCAATTTTCGCTAAAAATAAGAGAATTTAATCGTAACTTTTTGAAATTTGAAGAAAATCGATCGTTTCTATAATGATTACTCGAGCTAAGCCCGAGCAGCCCGATTGTAGGAGTCACCTCTGGTATATATATATATATATATATATATATATATATATATATATATATATATATATATATATATATATATATATATATATATATATATATATATATATATATATTGTAAAGTTATATATTATTTACATATATATTATATTTAGATAGCAACACAATACATATATATATATATATTATTATATATATATATATATATATATATATATCTCGTAAATAAATCGTCTTAAAAAGTTATAAATTTTTAAATTTTTCTACTTACCTAAATAAACATAAAATAGTTCTTTTCTGGACAGCCATTTTGTTTATTTAAAAAGAAAATCGGCTCTTTGTTCTTTGACATAAGCGAACTTGTCAATAACTTTGCGATTGAAAGCCTATTTCACAATTTTTTTTTTCAATATAATTAACGTTTCAAACTAAAAACCCAATTATTAAAATATTTTAAATCCTCTTATTTTTAGGCACTGTTCAAATTTTACTACAATATTAATATTTTACACTATTTTGACTGCAATATTAAAATTAATTAAGTGTCACAAATAATTAACCCTATTACTTACCACTTGGGTCATGAACTGTTATAACATAAAAATAGAACGAAAATAAAAAAAAAAAGTACAAAATTCTTTTCAAAATGTTTCGTATGGTTTGAAAAAATATAATGTTTGCATTAGGTCTGCAAACAATTTCTTATTTATAAAAAGCGCTCACGCTCGATTTGTGCATAAACACTTCTTTCGCCCGTAATGCGTTGATCAGACTTTGCAAAGGTTTTGCAAACTTTATTATTATTGGTTTTGAATAACTAATCAAAATTGTATGTTTTTTTTTACATTAAATTGCGCTTCATTGGAGTGTTATTATAATAAGATGCAATTTAATTAATGAAATATTTAAACCTATTAAAAAAAATTAAGGAATAAAATTCACAAAATGGGACTTTGATGTTTCCGCTCTAAACTATGTCCAATATGCTTTAGAATAACGTCTGCCCTGCACATCTTGATTTTTTTTTTCTTTGTGGACGTTTCCTATCGCCTGGAATTCATTCAAAGTATGTTTTAGTCCACTAATTGTCTGTTAGTCGGGCAACGTGATCCGACCATCTCCACTTTAAGCTCTTTACTCTTTCGATGATGTCTCTTATTTTTGTTTGCTACCTAATTGATTTGCTGGTCTTTCGATCGCGCTTAATAATGATGAGCATTATTGCCTTTACATGCCACGCTACGTCACCCTGAGGTTTTGCACTGATTTAGCAGTTTATGTCCACGTCTCGTTGCCGTAGCTCATAACAGGTAGGATGCAATAATCAAATACTTTCCTTTCCACGGGAGATTGTCTTTAAAAATTATGTTTAGCCTCCCCAATTTTTGCCAATCAAGTTTCACTTTTTTCTATTTCTTTAATGGTGTCACCTTCCATTGAAACTCTTTGACTGAGGTATATGTAATGGTCAACTCGCTCTAGTCGCTTTCCGGATGCAATGATATCCTGCGCTCTTGCAAACTTATTGAATATAACTTGGTTTTTCCACAAGTTCATTTTGAAACCAAAGAGTTTACCATTTCTGCTAAAGCTAAACTCTTCTATGTGTCGTTTCAATTCTTGTGGGTCATGAGTGCAGGATGCAATATTCGCGAATCTAAGATGCTTTAAATAGGTTCCACTTACCTTCAAGCCCTCCTAATCCCAAAATAGTTTGAAAAAAATTTCTTCCAAGAAGGCTGAGAATAGTACGGAGAGATTGTTTCCTTCAACATTTATTTCTATTTCATGACCATTAAAATGGACGTTCCAAGTATCATTTTCGTATACACAAATTGAAGCAACGCAATGTAAGCAATGTCCGCATCTTGAATGTAGAGAGAGTTGAAAATAGCCCGTCTAGTTATTGAATTAAATGCTTTTTCATAGTCAATAAAGTTTATTCGATATGTCTTTCTATAATTTGATGTACTACTTGGATATGGTCTATGATACTAAAGCTACTCTTGGACCCAGTCCACTCTGTAGGTTGGGCTTCATTTAATATTCTGACTATTATTTTTTAAATAAACTTAGTGAAAACTTTATAAATAACAGACATAAGAGTGGTCGGTCGATTATTCCTAACGTAATCATGGGATTCCTTTTTTTCTCTGAGCTTTTCCACGAGTCAGGAATTTTCTATTCTTTTAGGCATTTCGTGAATAATTTCTCATTTAGCATTTCAATGCAAATTGGTATCATTTCGAGCGGATTTACCATTTTTCGTCGATTTTATAACGTTTGATACCTATTTTCTAATACATCGGACATTTCGTCATCTATTGGTACTGTTATTTTTGATTGATCCTAGTCCTTATACAAATTAGAGTAAAATTCTCCAATACCTGCCAGTATTTCTTGACATGTTCAGCAAGTGAAGTTATCCTTACACTTTAAAGCAAAAACTTATATATATATATATATATATATATATATATATATATTTATATATATATATATATATATATATATATATTATATTATGAAAGAGTTGTATGGAAAAATATATTATATAAAAAATAAATATATATATATATATATATATATATATATATATATATATATATATATATATATATATATATATATATATATATATATATATATATATATATATATATATATATATTATTCTGTATATATATTATTATTATTATATATATAATATATATATATATTACTACATATACATATATATATTATTGTTATATATATAGTATATATATATTTATATATATTATTATTTTATTTACATATGTATTTAATATTTATTTAAATATATATATATATTATATATATTATTATATATATATATTATTATTATTATTATTGGTTATTGTTGTTAAATATTATATATATTATTATATATATATATATATAAATATATATATACATATATATATATATAAAGAGTTATATATATATATATATATATATATATATATGTTATATATATATATATATATATATATATATATATATATATATATATATATATATATATATATATATATAAATATATGTATAGATAAAGTTATATATATATATACAAACAAATGATTATCCCTTCTTCTGTAGTCTCCGTTGAAATATATATATATATATATATATATATATATATATATATATATATATATATATATATATATATATATATATATATATATATATATATATATATATATATATAAATATTTATGTCAACGATTTATTTCATTAACAGCAAAAATTTCTTATACTTATTATCCGGCCGCGGTTCCGACCCCGCTTCAATCAACGAGTGTGTATGTTTATTATTATTATTATTATTATTATTATTATTATTATTATTATTATTATTATTATTATTATTATTATTATTATTATTATTATTATTAGTTATTATTTTATTCTTTATTCCATAATTCTTTATTATTATTATATTATTTATTATTATTATTATTATTATTATTATTATTATTATTATTATTATTAATATTATTATTAATATTATTATTATTATTATTATTATTATTATTATTATTATTAATATTATTATTATTATTATTATTATTATTATTATTATTATTATCATTATTATTATTATTATTATTATTATTATTATTATTATTATTTGTGATACAGATACCTCTTCTCAATGGGTTTTCAGCACACCTCATACTTCCTCCCCATGGATGAGGGTACAGGAAAAAACCCGTTTAGGGAACCTGAGCTTTGGCTAACCACTAAGGAGCTGTTCCTGCACTTTGTGTAAAATCTTGGGCTCTACGTGAAGACATAAGTGTGCCGTGTGGTACAGGGGGTAAACCGATGTGGAGTTCCAGTGGTATATTCAAGAGGCCACATCTACAACCTACCTTACAGGGTGGGATCCGGGAGGTTATATGGGTATCTGGACTGCGTAACCTATTTTTGGGAGAAGCTATAACCTTTCCTTATGAAATCTACGCTTTTTAAGCCCATCCTGTTATTTACTTTTATGTTTCATTTGTTTTACTGTCATAACTGCTTCTCTCATTGAGATCAGAAGCTTTTTGGTTTGGCATTATTTTTGCCATGGATAAAGTCAATTAAAGAAAACGTTATTAAAAAGTAGAATAAATGATCAACATCAGTTACCATCCGTCTGGTTCCAGCCTGACTTGAATTCCTCGGTCCTGTTATTTCTGTACCAGCAGTACTTCCGCTTCCTTCCTTCTCCTCCTGCACCTGAAGGTCCTTACAATCCTTCAGGCATTCGTCGACTGGTATGCCCCTAACAATTCCAGGTACAAACTGCTAGAGCAGTCCCAAGCAGCGCACCCGTCAAAGCTGTTCATTCGTTACCCAAATGCTGCTCCCTCCAAATGTGCCAGCTGATAACCTATCTCTGCTTGAGATGATTTGCGACCTACCGCCCCGGTCGGAGCAGAACCATTCTTCTAGCTACTATAATTTGAAGAAGCTGAAGTTGGAAGATCCTCCAGCTCACATTAATGAGAGATAACCCTCTTTCGCCCTGCTACCTAAAATCAAAGTTCTATTGGTCATCTTTAAATTTCTTTAAACATTCTCTTATTTCTACCCTGATGAAATAATAAACATTGTATAAATTCAATTCTTGTCTTTGGCTAGAAAGATGAAGAAAGGAGCAAGAGTTGTTTGAAAGATTCTGAACTAATGATTTTCCATAACATGAGATAGATTTCCTAGCTGGGACTCCTGCCTGACACCCTAAATCATCGTTAATGCTGACTTTAGCCATCCTATAGTTCATAAGTTACAGTGTTTCAATGTTTATCCCTAACTGTGACGTTATTTAAATGTCAACGGTTTGGTCATTACCAGCAAAGACTTAGGGGCTTACGATGCCCAGTTTCTGCAGAATTTACATCTACTTCTTAAAATAGACCCTCAGTAACACTGTGAGGTAGTAAGAAGAAAGGTAGAAGAACTGTGGGTCCAAAGTATGAACAGCAGGAGGTCTTGGAGTTATGTACCATACATAATTGAGCGGAGAGATGCCATTCGCTCAGCTTAAGAAAATATGCCCCACAAGACCAAAGGCCAATGATATGCTACAATTACAGCAGCCCCATCTCTGGCGCGTGTTAATTCACTGACAGCAACTCTAATCCAGTAGAACTCCTCTTCCCAAATACCATGTGAATAGTGGTGAAAACTCAGGCAGTTACTGTGAACAATAACCACCTGTACAAAACTGTGTAGGTAAGAAGACAGGTGAGAAGAACTGTGGGGTCCAAAGTGGTTCTTACCTGTTTGAACAGCAGGAGGTCTTGGAGTTATGTACCATACATAAATTGAGCAGGAGAGATGCATCTCGCCAGCTTAATGAAAAATATCCCACAAGACAAAGGCAATATTATGCTACAATTACAGCAGCCCCCACTCCTCTGCGCGTGTTAATTCACTGACACAACTCTATCCCAGTAGAACTCCTCTCCCAAATACCAGTGAAAGTGTGAAACTCAGGCAGTTACTGTAACCTACCTACCTATACTGCCTACACTACCAACTTCTCAAATAGTACAAAAACAGCCCTTGATCCAATCTTCCGTCCAAAATGCCATGAACAACCCTATCCTGAGTACTAGTTTTCAACAAAACATCAATGAAGCTAAATAAGTTCATCCGACACAAAACTTGGAAAACATTTCCTGCCAAGACACAGTGTCCCATACCTACCCTATAGATTCTCCAAACTCACGCAAGAGGACTGTTAATACGCCTCCCTTTAAAAATCCTGAAAAAGATGTCCTAAACACAAAAAAAAGAATAATCACCAAGATAAAAATTATTAGTTAAAATACAAAGAATCCGAATTTCTAAACCAAATCACATTAACCCTAGAAGTAAAAAATGCTACTCAGAAGAGACCTCGCCATAGGTTTATTCCTGAGACAAAAGCAGTGACTTCAATAGATTGTAACCAAACAATCACAGCTATCGAATAATAACCCACCAATCAACCCTCTGATAGTTTGCAAGATTACTCCAGCTCTTCTGAATCCTCCTATAACTCTTCTTCCGAATTTCTTATCTCAGCACTCCCTAAAGGATTCTATGCCTTAGCGGATGAAATGAATTATAGTTCCCAAATAGAGCTTGATGTGATGACCCACTCTCTTTCTAATGCTTCCTGCGCTTCCGAGAGAGGCGAATGGAAAACCGTCCAACGTAAACGCCGCAAACGCTCTAAGCGTTCTGGATCTGTTGGAGGCATGAAAGGGGACCCAGAGGTCTCCATTCTTAAATCAAATTGTCCAATCTCCCATGATGACTACTGGCAAAATCTCCAGTATCAGACTTTGTCAACCCAACGAATCCTATATCGGATCCCAATATCGCAACTCCAACACCTTTTCAAAAAGATGGCACTTTTCTGGTGACACCTTCCTTCCCCATTTCCATGGAAACAACCCCATATCCCCCACACATTTCTGAATCTGCTTGCTTGGTAGATACTGATTTCGCTCCCATTCCTAAACATGAGCATTTTGGTTGCTCTTCCAACGACCAACCAGATCCACACAATAAGATGGATTTGGTTGAACTCAACTTACTTCGCATTCATGGCGAAGCCCCTTCACCAAATACCACTGAAAACTCCTTCCCAAAAGCGGTCGTACAACCCAAATCCCTGTTGTATGACCATTCTTTATTACCAGGATTTGATGCCCCTCTCATCAAACCCACGTCTCAAGTCTTTCCTCTCCATCCCGAATTCACCTTAGAACATTACCCCCTGGAGCCACTAGAGAGCTTAAGTTTGTACTCAGTTATAAGTACGCATCTCTATTACTTACAATTGTCTCAAAATGACTATCCTCATAACATTTTTAACAATATAGCATGACCACCTTCCTTTAGTGAAATTGTCGTGGCTTCAGCTCTAATTTTGAAGAACTTGTTCAACTAATTAACATATGTACACCAAAGTGCATATGTTTGCAGGAACTTCAACTATGTCATCGCGACTTCTTTCAACCGTCGGAATATAAATCGCCACTAACCTCTATAGAAAGAGGTGACAGTGTAGGGGAGGGTGCAGGAATACTCATTCATAAATCTGTCCCCTATTCTCCAGTCCCTCTTCAAACTAGATTTCTGCAGTGGCAGCACGAATTCATCTTTCCACCGACCTTACTGTCTGCTTTATCTACTTGTCTCCGAGTAGTGAAGTCTACTAAGGTCAACTTAGCTGATCTTTTTAAGCCAGCTCCCTGCTCCGGTTATTTATACTAGGAGACTTCAACCTCAGCCACCCCTTATGGGGCGACTCTCTCACCTCGTCTTAATTCCAAGATCCTTGTAGATCTTTTCCCCCTTTTTTCCCCTGAATGCCTTATCAACAGACTCCCTCACTTATGAACGTTTAGAATACACATACTTCTTCATGTATTGATTTTTCCTTGCTCCCATTCCATTATGGATCGATTTATCTGGTCCCCACTCAACTAGCGTTATGACGCGAGAGGGTGGAACCCCTTTTTTTATCAGGCCACAGCTTTCCCACATTTCTTCCTTCAAATAAGCGGTTTCCGGCTGTTTGACGATGCCTTTCA
>JABUQX010075713.1:55000-61312 GCA_015478945.1 Trachelipus rathkii
TAGTAAAAAGAAAAAAAAGAATAATCAGTGGCTCTTCAAAAGGTGAAATTCTTAAAGAAATTGTTTAAATTTTTTTTTCAAGCAGAAGAATCAATTTCTATCTGGGAAAAGAAGAATTTACTTAATTTGTGGAAAGTGACCAAAGCTAAATTCCCAAACATAGCAGTTCTCCAAAATTACTCTCCTTTCCAGTCTCCCCCATATATTCAGAGAAATTTATTTTCATTTTCCCAAGAACCAGAAATATATTTGATTGGAAAACGTTTAAAAATATCTCCAATACCTGGTGAACAGTTTTTTCTTTTAACTTCACCACAATTCACAATATTTTTCAAAGTGTTTAAAGGAGTCAACTTTATATACTATAATATATATAATATAGTATAATATATATATATATATATAATATATATATATAAATAATATATATATATATATATTATATATAATATATATATTAATATATTATATTATATATATATATATTATATATTATAATAAAAGGAAGTATTTATTACAATTTATATATTTTTTATTTACAGTTAATGTTTTAAGAAATTTTTGCTAATTATATATATAATATATAATATTATATATATATATATATATAGTATTATATATATATATATATATATATATAATTATATAAATATTATATATATATATATATTTATTAATATAATATATATATATTGAATTTTGATGTCCTGGGTTCGCTTATTTATTTAAAAATCAATCTATATTTTGAGATTTTGAGTAAAACTTATTTAAATAATACTGTAGGTATGTGATACACTGTATGAATACTACACAAGGCTACTATTATATTTTGTTAAAAGATGGGCTATGGGTTATATAAAATAAATCTCTTCCAGGAAATTTTTTTTCAGAAGTAAATTAGTAATTCCGGTTCCGGCCGGAATTTTGAAAAATTCCGGCTTCCGGCCGGACCGGAATTCCGGTACACGCTCTAATATATATATATATAGATATAATATATAGTATATATATATATATATAATATATTATATATATATATATATATATATATATATATATATAATATACAGATATTTATATTATATATATATATATATATATATATATATATATATATATATATATATATATATATATATATATATATATATATATAAACACATTAATAAAATTATATATATATTATTGTAAAAAATTTGTTGGTGAAGTTCGCCCTCAGTTTCTAACTAGTAACCTTTTGATTTTGCATTTTACTACCTTCTTCTTAAAGTTTTTAAAATGTTGCCGTGTGGCAATTTCAATTTACATATAATTTTTAGGTGTCAATATCTGGTTTTATAATTCCCCCTTGATTTTACTTTAAAACATTTTATGCGTTATAAACGAGTTTATTTTGTCGATCGCTACTAAAGCGTTATTAACGCAAATAAAACATTTCATTTTCTTGTTACTTCATTTTAAGAGAGAGAGAGAGAGAGAGAGAGAGAGAGAGAGAGAGAGAGAGAGAGAGAGAGAGAGAGGAGAGAAGAGAGAGAGAGAGGAGAGAGGGAGATGTAGTAAAGTTCTCTATGATTCCCACTTCTTTCCACAACTGTTCGTACATACACTTATGTTTTGACGCCATTTCAGAATCCCCGCTGGTTCATGTTTACGATTAAATTAAAGTTGTGCTGTATGTTCTCTGTTAGGTATTACTGAGTGCAAGGTAAAAATTCTTCTATAGTTGTTTTTGCCCCATTCATCTAATATCTCCTTTGTATAGAATATCCCGGTCCAATTTGATCATTTTTTTTTGTAAGAAAATATATATATATATATATATATAATATATATATATATATATAGTATATATCATATATATATATATATATATATAATAATATATATTATATACTATTATATATATATTATATAATATATATATATATGGATGATAGGCTGGTTTAACCTCAGGAGCTTGAAGGAATCAATCCTATAACCACTCAATTGCGAGACCTATAGGGTGAAACACACACATTTTAACGTGTTCTTTAAATTTTGTTATAAAATTTTTTTTATAAAATATTTAAAATAATTAAAATATTTTGTATTTTAAAATTCTTGTTATCTTACAATTTACTTCTAAAATACATAATTACACGTTAATAAATAAATTAATAATATAATTAATTTTTATAACGATAATTACAATAATTAAATTTCTAAATGAAATGATTAGTCTCCCGCAGGTACATTGAAAGGAAGATATGACCTGCTTGAACTCTTTAACAATCAAGCAAAAAAAACAACAAAAAAAAACAACAAAAAAAACAACAAAAAAAAACACATGAAGTAAACATTTTTGTTTTCCTTGACAAACGAGTCTTTTTAGACTTAAGAACATTTAATTTCTTATGGTAAAGACTGGGACGTATAATAAATGACGTTGCACTACTTAGACATAATTTCTGACTAATGACTTTAGCCATTATATGTTGACGTTTTAAGACTTAGCCATGCATTTATATTTGGAACTTTGGGAAAACGTAGGTTTTATATTTCTAACGCGTTAGAAGATTTAGTTTATTATTATATTGACGTCAAGACTTAGCCAATACAATTATTGACGTTGTAGGACAGGAACTAGTCATTAATACTGTATTTGGAGTTTTAAAAAGATGAGAGGAGAGAGAATGAGAGAGAGAGAGGAAAGAGAGAGATGAGAAGAGAGAGAGAGAGAGAGAATATAAGTTACGTTATAGAGCTTGGCATTGCATCTGAATCTAATATTCTAGACATTATATGTTATTAAGACATAGCCATTATTATAGATAAATTGATAATATATATATTATATATATATAATAAGTATATATATATATATATATATATATATATATATATATATATATATATATTATAATAAAAATTATATTAATAACTATATATATATATGATATATATATATAAGATATATATATATATATATTATATATATATATATATATATATATATATATACTAGTATAATATATATATATATATAGTAATATATATATATATATATATATTGGTTCAATAGAATGGGTGGGAGAGGAAGTAAGCCCGTGAAGAGATCATCACACTTCTATTGTGGGAAAATTGGAGGCAAACGTATTTTTCCCCCTCATCTCACTTATTCATTTATTTATTTATATAATATAATAGATTATGTATTTAATCTTCAGTCTTTGCTTTCTTCAGTTTGTTTTTTCATACTCCGTTTTCAATCGTTTCAAGTAATATATATAATATATATTAATATATATATATATATATCATATATATATAATATATATTATATATATATAATATATATTATATATATTTAATATATATATATATATATCTACATAACATATATACGATTTACCTTTAATACTTTTGGATTGAATTCTGTGCCTTGGGGTATGCACCGCTACTACCAAAGCTTTGAAGTCTGTTTAAAGTGACATCAAATTGATATTAATCGTAGCATTTGGTCAATCGGCAATATTCGTAGTTAAAGTTGACCTTATGTTTAGTTCATAAATTTTAAAATATGAAATGCTGATTCCACAAAGGATATGTGAATCCAAGCTGGAATGTAAACATTGGCTTACATTTTCTTAAATTAGGGACTTTTTTCTTTACAAACAAGGTTCCAAAAATCACTTCTAAAGACCTATGCTTTTAGAATATGTCAGATCGTAAACTGTATTATTCACCTTCCACTGTACTTTTATTATATTTAAATATTCAGTAATTTACTTGACAATGAATGTTGCTCTGTGCCCTCCGTTGAATGGATATGACAAACTGAATCAACTCTTCGAATTTGAGAAGTCGTTAAATCTGAAAGAATCACTACGGATTTTCTGCAACATTATTTTTCAGAGTTGAACTGAATTGTTGGTGTTTTTTGGTACCTGATTTCTTTGATGTTTGAAAAAAATCTATCAAATTGGATAGTTTTCTAAATCCTGATCATGGTCTAGCTTGATTCTTGAAGCACAGCGCTACTCCTTTATAATACATTGTTTTAATTTTTTTCTTTGAAAATTTCCATAGTTCAGTGATAAGCCTAAGTATTGGTGCCCCGTTTAAAAAATCTATCAAAAATGTAAATTACAAAGCCATTCTGGATTTCCCCATGTGATTGATCAATCCTTCATTTCTTTCATCAAGGAATAACTAATACATCATTTAACAATCGCGAAACGGTTTCCAAAAATTACTTTGGCGCCTTTAAGCCACTAACTCCGTGTGCAGGAGCTAAAATTCTTGTTCATTCTCTTATTAAGTGATTTAAAAGAAGCCGCAGGAATTTACCCTGATGATGACGATTCAAAAGTAATATCCATGACAATCTTTCGTAATTAATCTATTGCTGTCTAAAATTTGTTGTGAATGTAAGCATGATAACAAAAAGCTTTGGAAAGTCTTCATCTTTTTTTTTACACCAAGCCTATGAATCCATTGAATGCAGCAGTCATCTCAGTTTGTGGTAATTGGCAATACTAAATTTTCTTAGTGGATCTGATCTATCAACATGCTCTTTGAATCGCCTTGAAAAATATCAACGACCGTTCTTAGTTGAGTCATTTCGCTTCAGTTGAAATCATACCTATGACTAATTGCTCTTTAGAAAGGAAAATTTTCAATACATTCTGATAGGAAATCAAGTCAACTGGAGCAGGTATCACTGGACATGGTCCGTATTCATACCAACTGTAGAGAAAATGAGACGACATTGATCAATGTCTTTAAAAGCTAATTGATTTACACTTATGACTCATGGATTCGAAATTCCTCTATTAGACTGAATTTATTGATTTGCAGATCTTAAAAGCTTTTTTACCTCAATCTTTTATTTCTGGAAAATTTCGAATAAAAGAATCTGCGATGGTCACTAAAATTTCCACTAAAATAGGATATTCTAATCCCGAGAATGGCTTTGCATTTTCGGTTATTTTATGACCACACTGTAAAAGGATGCAATTGCTGTGGCCTTTCGATTGATCTTCAATGTTGGTAAACCATGTTCTCTGTGCTGGTCAATTTAGAGATTTTTCATTCAGTTCATTGAAAAGTTTTTCTTTTTTACTTCACTCCTTGAGGAGGAAAGTCGGTATTTATAGTTTACTATGGAAAGCATTGGGGAACTGCCTCTCCAGATTCTCCTTCTTGGTATCGCTACGAAGTGCTTACAAATTAAACAGCAACATTTTCTCCCAACACTTATCAAAAAAAGTAGTCTAGCTCCCATTCTCATGGAATGAGGTATTTGTTTTTTTTGTGCCTCATTTTCAAATAGCTAAAAGATAAAGTTTTTTTATATCCAGACTAGTACAGCACAATTGGCAGACTGGCTCTACTCAAATGAAAAAGATTTTGGAGCTCCGAGGGAAGTAATATAATGCATGAGTCAACCATTGCCCCACAACGAGTAGCATTCTTGGAATAGTGTTGCCCAAACAGTCCAAAAAATAAAATATTTAGTAGAAATTCCACATATCAATTGTACATTTAACTCAGCATATATGATATATATAGATATGTATATATTATATATATATATATAGTATATATATATATTATTATATTAATATATAATATATTATAATATATATTATATATTTATATATATAATTATATATATATAATTATTATAATTATTTATTATATTATACGTATATATATATATATATATATTATATATAATATAGATTATTATTTTAATTACAGTTTACAACTACAAATGGCCACACACTGAGACAATCCTGCTGGATGAAGATGGAAACCGAATACGTACATCACAATCCGATGCAGGTCCGTGGAATCGATGAAAAGGGTGGTCGCGATCAAGCGGCTAGATGTTCGCGTCGACGTGTTGGCGGTCCTGATATATATATAATTTATAATATATATATATATATTATTAGTATATATAGTTATATATAATATATATATACTATTATATATATATATATTATATGTATATATATATTATATATTGGCAAACTTAATGCCCACACGGAACGGGAGCTGGGATTCAAAAAATTTTCCCCCAGTAGCATCTATGATCGATAAATAAAGTTTCTGGGTCGAATGGAATTTTTTTTTTGTTTTTTAACCTGTTCTAGGCCAGTAGGGGGCGAAAATTATACATATATATATTAATTTGTAAAAGGTATACACGGCAGAAGTAAGGGGGCTCGAGCCGTACGGGGAACACAGGGGGGGACGTTTTTTCCCCCATACCCGTAGGGGAGGGTGCGGCAGGGAACCTCCGCGACTATCCCAAATACCGGG
>JABUQX010075714.1:5000-10000 GCA_015478945.1 Trachelipus rathkii
TGCTCACTTGACATTGTTCACATGTTCTCACAATATGCTTTACTCTTTTATGCATGCTTTGGAAAACAAAGTCAGCTTTGATTGTAGTAAGACAGCGGGTTATTCCGAGATGCCCCTGGAGGTGGGTTATTTTTATCACCTCATCGATACTTTCATTTGGTAGTAATATTCTGGCATAATTTAATGATATATCAACATATAATTGAATTTCTTCTTTTTGGTACCAAAACTTTTGCTTTTTAATATTAAGTGAGCTCTTAGTTTTATCTAATAGCAATGTTTGTATATATTTATCTGTTTGTTGTTTAATCATAATATCTTTATAATCTATTTCTTTTTTAAATCTTTTTATCAATTCCACATGTGCTTTTGTAACTAAATTAACAGTTTTTATCTCTATTGATTCTTCTTTTCGCTTACGCCCATCTTCGTTGTGTACATTTTGAGTTTTAAATTCATCTAACAATTTATTTTCTAAGGCTATCCGCTCATCAACTGGTATAGGCGGTTCATCCAAATTTGAAATTTCCCCACGCTGAGAATGCGAAGTATTTGTGGAATGTAAGTCTGATGATTTTAAAGGGACTGACTCTATCCTTTCGTGAGTGTTTGTGGCTTTGACGCGTGCGGTTTCTCCTTTCACATTCCTTTGTGACCAACCTCTCAATGCATCTGGTAGAGGATCATTCCAAATAGAATTTAAATGCCTACTTTCAGTTTCATTCATTTCGGGTTTTTGTTCAGCGCTCTGATTGGTTAAGGAGCTTGCTGAGGAACCAATCCCATTCTCTTTTTGTAAATCTGCCGCGCTGCTGTTGGCTGAGATATTTTGAAGCCACGAATCTTTTTCAGTTAACATGGTTTCAGCTTCATTGCATGCATTTTCCTTTGCAATTATCTCATTTTCTAGAAGATATACAGACAAGGGGTTATTTTTGGTAGTAATTAAATTCCATGATACTTTAAATGAGCTAATAAAATTTAACTGCCGTATCTCCCTGACATTTTGATTTTTGGAATGATTTACCCGATTATATCTATTTATCAGTTCTCTAGAAGTAGTGTGTATTGCAATTTTTCGACCAACAACGAGATAGCCGTATTTAAGTAGAACTTTGTTCAAGCACACAAGCAATTTATTCACATAATCATATTTTCGTTCAGTTGGAGATAAAACACTGCTATAAAATGCGATAGGCAGACTTTCCTTTTCATCAGACAATTTTGCACTTGCAATGGCCACCTGTGTGGCATGCACGATTATTTTTATCGGCCCTGACATACTAGGATATGTCAATGTTGAAGCATGTTGGATGGCTTTTTTAGCATTTTCAAAAGCTTTGTCAGCAGCATCATTCCATATGACCCGTCTTCTCGAATAAGGTTTCCCGCGCAGATATAAATTTAAGGGGGCTATTATATCTGCCCAACAGACTAGTGTATTTCGGTAAAACCCAAGTCTTCCTAGAAAGGCTCTTAAGTCTCTTATAGTTTTAGGTTTAGGTACTTCTAATATCTCCTTAACTTTGTCATAATTAGGACGCACTCCTTCTGCATTGATGGTATAACCTAAATAATTGATTTCTTTAGCACCTATTTTACATTTAGTGGGGTTTAGGCTAATATGTAGGTATTGTAGCCTTTTAAACACCTTTTCAAGGACAATCTTGTGTTCTTCTTCGGTCTTTGTATGGACAAGAATATCATCCATATAAACTTGCGTGTTATTAATGTCCTGGAGGAGGATGTTTACAAACCTTTGAAAAATAAAGGGAGATGATAAATATCCCATAGGGAGACCAGTGTAACTGTAGTTTCCGAGATTACTTGTAATGGTAAAGTATTTTATGCTTTCTTTATCTAATGGAATTCCATAGTAAGCCTGTGTCATATCAATTTTGCTGAAATAGTTGCTCCCTTTCAATGTGAATATTTTGCAAAGTGGGGAGTCCATAAGGTTCTGGTTCTGACCTTTTATTTAATTCACGGAAGTCTGAAATTAACCTCACTTGATTGTTACTTTTTTCCAAAACAGACACAGGGAATGCCCAGGCGGAATTCGTTCTTTTTAAAACCCCTGTTGCAATCAAATTGTTAAATTCTGCCCTTGTTTGATTATATAACTTATGAGGTATCCTTCGGGGTCTCATAGCGATAAGGGGGGCCTCTGATGTTGGCTTTATAGGGATAAGTGTTAGCTAATTCAATTAAAACTATTTCAGGTATAACTGCCTGTTCTTCATTTATAGTTACCTGACCTTTATTTATTAATGCTGAGCTCACGCAGCTTGTTTTACCTTTATATTTTTCAAATATTTCTCCCCAATCTTTCATTTTGTTTACTCTTTATATAATTATTTTCTGTTAAACAAGGATTGAGAAATAAGTCTTTATATTTAGTTAATAAATCATTATAGAATATAGTACTATTAGGGACATGCGGAGGAGAGGTTGAAATGGTTGCAAAGGGAGACGAAGGGTCTCTGGAAATTTCATGCACAAAATTTTCCTTAAAATTATTATTTCTAATTAATTTTATAGTTTTATTTGTTGTGGGATCTATCAAAATATCATTTTTAAAATTTACACCTAAGTCAAAACGTTTCAGAAACGGAAGCCCCAAGATGTTTACCTGTAAATCGGCTATATAGAATTCATCAACATATTTTCTACCTAGTTTTATATCAAATTCAATAGTTTTTACATCATAAATATTAATTTTAGTATTATTAGCAGCAAGCATATGACCTATTGGGGACTTCCGCCTTGCAATGGCATCCGCTTGCAAGATATTGAACTGAGAACCTGAGTCAATAATTAGTTCCCTATTATTTAATACATCATACACCTGATATAATTGTAGGTCAGTCATCTCACAAGCTTTCTTCCCGGTCTGGTCTCCGTCAAAAACCTTCCCAATGCGACAGCATTTCTCGTTTTTGAAACTATTATTGACCCGACTTGGGTAGATACTTGTCTCATGAGCTTTACCTGCCCTTATATCAGGTATATTATTACATGAAATCATATTAAAGAAAGTGTAACTAGCATGGGTAGTCGTACAGGTCCTAGAAAATCTTTCATTTGTACATTAGGGTAAGGTGGGGCAGCACGCCCATGCGAGGTAAAGTGCCCATGCCATTTTTCTTAGATAAATAAAATAGAATCACGGAATGGTTGGCACCACTGTATACGCCTTTAAGGGATACCTCAGTGTTTATATTGATGTTGAGTTGAGAGATATGTTTCGATGTTATTTTTTATTTTTTTTTATTTTCTTCCCTAGAAGTACTTTTTATAACCGTAATACATTAGTTTTATACAGCGTGTTTTCTTTTATTTCATTTTTTTAAATGTCACATACAAAAACTTGACTATTTTCAAGTATTTTTATTGAAAAAATTCGATAATGATTATAACCATATTTTGTAAATATTTAAGTTATGCATAAAAAAGAGGAATGAGGTAAAGTGCCTATCTAATCATGGGGCAACTCGCCTATATGGGCGCTTAGCCCCACCAATACAATTTAACACCTTTTCACTACAACCGATCATAATAGGTTGTAATTATTTACTTTCAAATTATTATTAATATTATTTTTATTGTATATTATAATATAATTATAAGTAGCCGCTTGAGCGACCACCTCTGTCCAAAAAGTCCTCGGACACTCCCATTAGGGAGTGATAAAGACATCGTATCCCCCTCAAATTTGGTATACCCCTTTCCTACGACGAGGTTACGTGGCCGTTGCACCCCCGGAAGGGGTGGCCGGACCCTAAAATAGGAATGTTCATAGAAGTGAATTTGGAAATTTGGAGCTTTGCATATAGAAGGTATGAGTAATGGAGGTAGTCGGATCCGTGCATCTCGGTGTCTGGAGCCGGAGTGGTGGGCTGGGCTAGTAATATAGTTGCATAAATTAGGGAGTGTTAGAGAGACATCGTATCCCCCCTAAATTTGGCAATACCCCTTTCCTATGAACGTACTCGTCCGTAGAAGAGGTTACGATGTCGTGCACCCCAGGAGGGGGTGCTGGCCACTAAAAATAGGAAATGTTCATAGAAAGTTGAAATTTGGAGCTTGCATAGATGAGGTATGAGTAAGGAGGAGTCGGATTCGGATTCGAACCGAGCACCGGGTGCTGTAGATGCCGGAGCAGTGCTGAGTTAGTAAATATTGTATTAGGGAGTGTTAGAAGGACATCGTATTCCCCCTCAAATTATGCATACACTTCCTATGACGTGCGGTGGCACTGCCCCGAAGGGGGTTGCCGGCCAAAAAATTAGGAATATGTCCATTAATTGGTGAAATTTGAGATGGCATAGGAGGAGGGAAGGAGTAAAGTAGGATTCAAAGCCGGCGTCGGAGCCAGCACCGATGGCTGGAGCCGGTGCCGGTGGCCAAGTTAGTAAATATTTTTGTATAATTAATAACAATATTATATTATACATTATATATAAATATACAAAGTTGCCCAGTGGGTACGGCGCACTGTCTGCCCTTCTAATGTGGGCCCTTTACCTAGGGTAGGGGCAAAGTGGCCTTTCAGAAAAAAGTAAAAATAAAATTGAAATTTTACTCGAAAACATTTGATAGGAGAAGAGCATACTTTTGTGGGAATATAAAGCTTTAGGTGCATAACCATATGGCATTGAAAAATTAAAAATTGACACAGTACAAGTCTTTTAATTCACATTCGAAAAGTTCCTGGGTGGGCTGCCCCACCTTACCCTACCCTTAATTTCTTGCCCGATACAATTTCTCGGTTTCTGTACATTTATTTTATTTATTAAATCATTTTCATTTTGGTTCATATTTTGGTACAGAATATTGTCGGAACATTTATGTGGTATGATTTTAACACTCTTATTAGAATTAGCATGCAAGTTTTTGATACCACAATCTTTATTATTGTTTTCTTATTGCTTTCATATCCTTCATTTCTGTTTTCAATATTACTATGGTTATTTTTGTTATTATTATTATTATTATTA
>JABUQX010075714.1:15000-25851 GCA_015478945.1 Trachelipus rathkii
CTTTGTTTTACTGCTTTACTGCTCTTAACTTTACTGCTTTACTGCTTTTAACTCATGTTTTACTGGCTTTAACTTTCTGCTTTACTGCTTTAACTCATGTTTTCTGCTGTTTTACTCTCTGCTTTACTGTTTTAACTTTCTGCTTAACTGTTTTAACTTTCTGCTTTACTGCTTTTACTCATATATTTATTAACATTAATGTTTTCTTTTTATATTTTTTATTTTGTTTTAATACTTTTTTTATTTAATTATTTCTATTTTTTATTTTTGTTTAAAATACTTTTTAATTTTTAATTTTGTAATGTAAGAATAAAAAATTCAGAGTGTCTGATATATAACATTTTATTTAATAAAATTGTACGAAATTTTATTAAAAACATATACTTTTACATACCTTTAAAGCAGTAAGCAGTAAAACAAAAGCATGAAGGCATACTAACACCTAGGGGATTAGTATGCCTTTGTTTTACTGCTTTACTGCTTTAACTTTCTGCTTTACTGCTTTAAAACTCATGTTTTACTGCTTTAACTTTCTGGTTTACTGCTTTAACTTTTGCTTTACTGCCTTTAAACCTTTTCTGCTTTACTGCTTTAAACAATTTCTGCTTTAATGTTTTAAACTCATATGTTTTAACTACTTTAGCTCCATATATTATTAACAATTATGTTTTTTTTATTTTTATTTTTAATACTTTTTATTTAATTTTTTATTATTATTATTTTTTATTTATTTTATTATTATTTTTATTTATTTTTATTAATCTTAATTTTTATTTTTTATTTTTATACGTAGTGTAAAACATTATGTTTTTTAATTTTTATTTGTTTTAATTACTTTTTATTTATTTTATTATTATTTTTTATTTTATTTTTATTATTATTTTATTTTTTTATTAATTTTTATTATTTTATTTTATACGTAGTGTTATTTAACTTCATGCCTATTGTTATTATTATTTAGAACACACACACACACACACACACACACAACACACACACACACCACACCCACACACATTCACTATGACACTTATAAACCACCCATTCACTATGACACTTATACACCATTCACTATGACTACTTATACGCACATTCAACTATGACCACTTATACACACATTCAACTATGACACTTACATTTACCCATAGACACTTACATTTACACTTAAACACACACACACAGATTTAGTTACACACTTACATTTTACACTTACACTCACACACGATTTAGTTCACACGCTGATTTAAACTTAACACTCACACAGAATTTTACTTACACTCACACACAGATTTACTTACACTCACATAGATTTACTTACACTCACAACACAGATTTAACTTACACACGCCGATTTACTTACACTCACACAGATTTTACTTTTACACTCACATCACAGATTTACTTACACATCACGCAGATTTACTTTACAATACTCCACCACAGATTTACTTACACTCACGCAGATTTACTTACACTCACACACAGATTTACTTCCACACACTCATTTACACATATAACGTATAATTATTAAAACATTTTATGTTTTTAATTAAACACGATACATTTATATTAATCATTCAAATATAACTAAAATTATTTCAAAGTTTCTTAAACTTCTATAATAAATCAATCATTATCTTTGAACAAAGAAATTATTTTTATTTAACTGTTAATACTTTTTGTTTTATAAATTTCTAATAACTATCAAGTTTAAATCTATTTTACTTAAAATTTATAAATTATTATATATTTAATCATTATTATCGACCTATAACAATAAATCATAAATCAATCAAGGTTAGTGCTTCCTCTAACATCTCTTCTCTCAAAAGAATCTTCAAACCTTTAACTAGATACAGCTACATCATTTTTACCCATATATGTATTTATATTATTAAAATAATCATATAATATTTGTCTTTCTCTGCATATCATATCAGTATTTAAATATCTTTCTATAGTAATATATATTACTAATTCATCTTACATTATATATTTCTGTCTCGATTTATTCTAAATATATCTTATTTAAGTTATAATTATATTCTGATCTTATTTATTATATATAATTATCTATGTACATTGACAATCATCACGAGAAAACACAACAAACCGCACTCCTTACAGATACAGAAACGAAACTGACCTCTCTCTGTAAATGTGTTGAAATAACTACCTTAGGTGCCTAATTTTAGGATAATCCTTTTTGTACCCGGCGATTTAGGCCATATTGTCCCGTCAAATATATATTCAAACTGAACCTTTTTCCTGTAAAAATTGGTTGATACTACGTTAGGCTAGAATTTTAGGTATAAATTTAGGATAAAGTCCTTTTTGTAATCCCAGGCTGATTTAAAAGCCTAATACTAGTCAAAAAGGTAATTTCGAGTATAGAACAAGAATCGAAATCCATGTTATTATTATTTTAATAAATATATTTGAAAACTGAAACATGCTGGAACGGAAAGATCCTTTAAGCAGGTAAGAAGGAAATGTTTACCTTTTCTTGTGAGTGGACGGACAGTAATCCCTTATCTCTATATGACCCATCGTAGCGTGATTTTGGTCGAGAATTAATTTTATCGCTTTTAGGTATGAAAAACATGTTTTTTTCAATATCCTAACCTTATCTGTGATTGGATATGAAAAATTATATTGGAGGATGCGTGTTTTAGATCCAAGCTCATTTTTTAAAAATCATACTCGTTTTGGCTCTTAAGCGGTGCATCAAGTTGCTCTGGTTTGTAATAAAGTTTCTATTTGTTCACTAGTGTATATAGCATCGATGTTACCTTAACTATGTTATATCGTCCAGATACATAGACATTAATGCCAGTTGGAAAATTCAAGACCCGGAAAGTAGGGTTTTTCATTCTTAATAAAGAAAACCCATTGATTTGAATTTTTTCAAATGTGCACCCAATCACCCCTGTTATAAAATACCAAGCGTATTTTCGTGAGTCCAGGTGAATTACTTTGTATATGTAATCACACTGAAGGTGGCTTAGCGAATACTTTAAACCAAGCCTCACTTTAAACTGTAACCGAAACAGTTATTATCCCTGTGCGAAAGAACCAGCGATAAGCACTTACTCTATCATTTTAATAAACATCAAAACATAATCAGTTTGGAAGTTGATTATGGGAGAGAAATAAGAAACAGGAAGTTATTTGACCTACATCATTTGGGATTCTACATTTCCAGGCCTAGCGCAAGATGAAATATATGTTTAGAGGTACGTAAAGGAATTTATTTGCCAGCTGAAGAAGACTATATTGTGTTATCTAATTACGTAACCGTAAATCATTAAATGTTATACCAAGAATACTACGCTATTTAAGAAAACTCTGATTTCGATGAATCCTAACGCACAGCAATCGTGACCGCTTCCCTAGTTCTGATAAGACGTACAAGAAATTCATTTATGGTACTTAGAAAACAAATGGCAGGAAAGTATTTAATGCACCGTAACCCCGAATGTAATATACTATGATATCTGATGGGAAACTTTTTTACGTAATGTGTTTAACTGAGTGTATTAATGAGACACGAAACTATATCATCGATAATAATATAAATGATTGGCATATTTGCAAAGATTTAGAATAATTTAATAATAAAATAATTCATTACAATGATGTTAAATGTATGTGGAAGTGTTTTATTTATAATAATTATTCACTGTTATTTATAATTTAATGTGAACCTTGTATATATAAAATCATTGTAAATATATTTAAACACTCTTGTATATAGTTTAAATTTAGCCTGTAATATATATATATATATATATATATATATATATTATATATATATATAATATATTATATATATATTATTATATAATAATATATATAATATATATATATATAGAAAATTACTGTAAGAATAATGATTATTAAATTTCTAATTTTATAGTAAAGTTTTATTATTCCTTATTTTTACTTTCTTAAATAAATATTTAGCATGTATGTTAAGAGTTTAAAATGAACGAAACCCCAGTTTCAGGATATGAAAAAACATGTTTTTTTCATACCTTAAAAAAGCGATAAAAATAATTCTCGAACCAATCACGTACGAGGTCATATAGAGATAAGGATTACTCCGTCCACTCAACAGAAAGGTAAACATTTCCTTCTTACCTCCTTAAAGGATCTTACCGTTCCAGCATGTTTCAGTTTCAAATATATTTATAAAATAAATAATAACAATGGATTCTCGATTCTTTTCTATACTGGAATTACCTTTTGACCTATGAATTAGGCTTAATATCAGCATGGGGATAACAAAGGTTTATCCTAAAATTTTATAACCTAAATGTTTAGGCCCTGAACGTAGTTATTGCAACCATCATTTTACAGAAAAGGTCAGTTTGAAATATATATTTTGACCGGGAATTAGGCCTAAATCTGCCCGGGGTACAAAAAGGCTTTATCCTAAATTTAGACCTAAGGTAGTTATTTTAACACATTTTACAGAGAGAGATCAGGTCAGGTTCCGTATCTGTAAGGAGTGCGGGTTGTTTGTGTTTTCTCGTGATGGATTGTCATTGTACATAGATAATAATAATAATATAAGTATAAAGAAAGTCCGAATTAATTGTAAAAAAAAACTTTGAAATATTTTTTTCCCGAACATCGGGCGAATAATATAAATGTAAGTGAATAATTGTTATTTTTAAATAAGAACTTAGAAAGATTTTAATAAAATACATGTTATGTTAGCAGAGAAGAAACTTATTTTGTTATTTTTATACTTATTGACATGGGTAAAGAATGATGTAAAGCTGTAAGGTCAATAGAACAAAACGATGGCGTGAGCTTGGTGTAAGGGGTGCTTAAAGGGGCTAACCTTTGTTGATTTACTGATTTATTGCTTTAAGGTACGTAATATATATGTTTTTAAATAAAATTTTATAAAATTTTAGTAAAAGTTATTTTAAAACTTGATAGTTATAAAATTTATTAAACAAAAAGTATTAACAGTTAATAATAAATTCTTTGTTCAAAGAGTAATAATGTAATTGATTTATTATAGAAGTTTTAAGAAACTTTGAAATAATTTTAGTTATATTTGAATGAGTAATATAAATGTACGTGTTTAATTAAAACATAAAATGTTTTAATAAATTATACGTTATATGTGTAAGTGTGTGTGTGTGTAATTAAATCTGTGTGTGAGTGTAAGTAAATCTGCGTTTGTAAGTTAAGTGTATCTGGGTGTGTGAGTGTAAGTAAATGTGTGTGTGTAAGTAAATCTGTGTGTGAGTGTAAGCAAAACTGTGAGAGTGTAAGAAAATCTGCGTGTGTAAGGTAAATCTGTATGTGAGGGAAGTACATAAAAATCTAATTGTGAGTGTAAGTAAAATCTGGTGTGTTGAGTGTAAGTAAAATCTGTGTGAGTGTTAAGTAATCAAGCGTGTGTAACTAAAAATCTGCGTGTGAGTGTAAGTAAATCTGTGTGTGAGTGTAAGTAAATCTGTGTGTGTGTGTAAGTGTAAATGTAAGTGTCTATGGGTAAATGTAAGTGTCATAGTGAATGTGTGTATAAGTGTCAAATAGTGAATGTGCGTATAAGTGTCATAGTGAATGTGTGTATAAGTGTCATAGTGTGTGTGTGTATAAGTGTCATAGTCGAATGTGTGTGGGTGTGTGTGTGTGTGTGTGTGTGTGTGTGTGGTGTGTGTGTGTGGTTCTAAATATAATAACAATAGGCATGAAGTAACATAACACTACGTATAAAAATAAAAATAATAAAAATAATAAAAATAATAAACCCATATTAAAATAAGTAAGATTCTTGCGGGCGTAAATAAAAAGTATTAAAAACAAAAATAAAATAAAAAAAATCATAATGTTTAGCATTTCTACGTTATTATTATAGTAAAAAAAATAAAAAATAAGAATAAGTAAAAATAATAAAATATTATAATAAAAAATAAATAAAATAATAATACATAAAATATAAATTAAAAAAGTATTAAAATAAAATAAAAAACATAATGTTAATAAATATATGAGCTAAAGTAGTAAAATATATGAGTTAAAAACAGTAAAGCAGAAAGTTAAAGCAGTAAAAGCAGACAGTTAAAGCAGTAAAGCAGAAGTTAAAGCAGTAAAGCCAGAAAGTTAAGCAGTTACATGAGTTAAAGCAGTAAAGCAGAAAAGTAAAAGCATGATTTAAAGCAGTAAAACAAAAGGCATACTAATCCCCCTAGGTGTTAGGTAATTACACCTCTATTGTTTTACTGCTTTACTGCTTTAAGGTATGTAAAAGTACAAGTTTTTTAAATAAAATTTTCGTACAATTTTTATTAAAAAATAAAATGTTTTAATATATATCAGACACTCTGAATTTTTTTTATTCTTACATTACAAAATTAAAAATAAAAAAGTATTAAAACAAAAATAAAAATAGAAATAATAAATAAAAAGTATTAAAACAAAATAAAAAATATAAAAGAAAAACATAATGTTAATAAAACATATGAGTTAAAAGCAGTAAAAAGCAGAGAGTTAAAAACAGTAAAGCAAAAAGTTAAAACAGTAAAGCAAAAAGAGTTTAAAGCAGTAAAACATGAGTTAAAGAGTAAAGCAGAATGTTAAAGCAGTAAAACATGAGTTAAAGCAAGTAAAGCAAGAAAGTTTAAAGCAGTATAAGGCTAGTAACAAAGGCATAGCTAATCCCCTAGGTGTTAGGTAATAACACCTCTATTGTTTTTTACTGCTTTACTGCTTTAAGGTATGTAATGTTAATGTTTTTAGTAAAATTTCGTACAATTGTAGTAAAATAAAATGTTTATATATCAGACACTCTGAATTTTTTTCTTCTTACATACAATTTTTAAAAATTTATAAATTAAAAAGTATTAAGTAAAAAGTATTAAGTAATAAATAGTGTTAATAAATATATGTATTAAATAATAGGGTCTGTAATGAAGTGTTACAGTTTTAGGTTAGCGAAAATGTTTTTAATAAAATGTTTAAGTATGAAATAAAAAAAAAACAAAAAATTATTATTTGAAAAAGAAATTCTTTGAAAATGTTTAAGTATAAAATAAAAATGAATGACTTATAGTATATATATTTTTCATTCGCGCGGAATATTGCGCCTGCGGGCGCACGCGGCGGGCGGGGAATATTGCGCCTGCGGGTGCACGCGGTGGGCGGAACGCGGAAAATATTGCGCCTGCGGGCGCTCGCCGGTCGGCGGAACGCGGTCGGGTCGCACCTGCGGGTGCGGGGCAGTCATCCTTTGCGGGGAGGGCGCACGCTGCGCCCTGGTGGTCAGCTTATGAACTAGGGGGGAAGACATTAATATTAACTCTGTTCTACGATGTGGGGTAGAGATGAGCCATCAAAGATGATTTCATCAAAGATGAATCATCAATATAGATGGTATCAAAGATGACGTCATCAAAGATGAGTCATCAAAGATGAACCTTCAAAGTTGAGGCATCAATGCTGAGGCATTAATGCTGAGGCATCAAAGTTGAGGCATCAAAATATTTGAGCCATCAAAGTTGAGGCATCAAAATATCGAGTGTGTGAGTGTAAGTGTATATGGTTTAATGTAAGTGTCATAGTGTGTATAAGCGGCATAGTGAATGTGTGTATAAGTGTCGTAGTGTATAAGTGTATAAGTGATAGAAAAAGACTAACTCATAGTAGGAAGCATCCTAGCAACTTGTAATATACACCAATCGATTCCTCATACCTTATTACCTAGGGGTAGACACCCATATTAGGGCTATTCTAGGCTCAGGGGAGGCTAGAAAAGGCTTGAAAAAAGTGGCACTCAGTTGGCACTATGTGGCACTCACTTGGCACTATGTGGCACTCACTTGGCACTCATTGGCACTCACTTGGCACTCATTGGCACTCATTGGCACTCACTTGGCACTCACGCTGGCACTCACCTGGCCAACTCATAGAATATCATGAGAACACTAATGAACATACATAGATACTTCTGTACGGTGATTGGGACTATCTAAGCCAATGCAAGTTAGCGTGGGTCAAATTGACCCATGGTATAATGGGTAAGGTCCAAAGGCTAATAATCAATTGGTCAAACAAGGTTTAAGACATCAAAAAAAGGGCTAAGGCCCTAAAGGAAGGACAAAAAATTGCCGTGGGTTCAAAATTTGACCCATCGGTATATGGTAAGGTAAAAGGTAGAATATCATGGTCAAATCAAGGTAAAAGAGCCATCATAAAAAATAGGGCTTAAGCCCTGTAAGGAAGATCAAAAATTATACCTGTGGGTCAAAATTGACCCATGGAATACCAAAAGGTTGGGTCGAAAATTTCCGTGGGCCAAAATTGACCCATGGAAGAACGCAAAGGGTAGCCAAAAATTACCGTGGCCAAAATTGACCATGGTATCTGGCAAGGTGGTCAAACAAGGTAAAGACATCAAAAAGTAGGGCTAAGCCCCTAAAGTTTAGCCAGAAATTACCGTGGGGCAAAAATGGCCACGGTGCGAAAAAATTAGGGGGCATAAAATAAGGGGGTAAATACGTGACAACGGTTGCCTGACGCAAACCGTTTTGGCAGCAAAACCCTTCTTCGAGGGTTGCCCAAAAATCAGTGGTTGCCGTAAAAATTGGGGTTTGCCATAAAAATACAAGGGTTTGATCAAAAAAATTAGGGGGTTCTCAAAAAAATTAAGGGTTCTCAAAATTAGGGTTCTCAACAAATTAGGGTTCTCAAAAAAATTTGGGTTCTCAAAAAATTTGGGATCTCAAAAATTTGGGTTCTCAAAAAAGTCCGGGTTCCCAAAAAATCCGGGTTTCTCAAAAGAATCGGGTTCTCAAAATAAAATCCGGTTCCTCAAAAATCCGGTTCTCAAAAAAATACGTGGGTCAAATAATGACCCATGGAAAACCAAAGGGTTGGTCGAAAAATTTTGGGTTCTCAAAAAAGGTTCTAAGGCCCAAAATAGGTCTAGGCCAAAGGGTCCTAGTGCCGCAAAAAAGGTCTAGGCCCAAAAAGGTAAAGGACCAAAAAAAGTTAAGGTAAAAAATTCAGGCTGCCCAAAAAGGTAAAGGTCAAAAGGTCCGCGGTCCAAAAAAAGGTCAATAATTAAGGTAAAAAAAATTTGGGCTCAAAATTGCCTCAAGGTAGGTTTCCTGGACCGCTGTGGTCAAAATGACCAACCACGAGCGGAAAGCCTTCCTTACTAACTGAAGCCTCCTAGGCTTAGACGAAAACTTATTGAGACATTCATCGAGGTACTGCTGACCAGCCTGTGCAATATATTCACGGTGAACGCTAAGCATACACAAAGAGCTAAGCCGTTCATTACCATCGTACTTCTCAGCCACATTTTGACTCTTCTTAAAGTAGAAAATGACCTTTCAATTGTGCACGTAGTTGAAGGAAAAGCAAGAGCAATCATGAGAGCTGTGTCTGCTACTGATGATAAAATGTTTTAAGATGTGTTTCAATAAATCATTGCACCTGAAGTCATTTTTATATGACTTAGACCACAACGTCATACCAAAGACTTTGCTTTCGGCAAGAAAATTTGGTCGCATTGAACTCCTTGACTTATACTGTCATGATTGAACTTTCTTCAGTTGCATTCAATGAACTTTTCCTTGTCGATTTTCATATTGTTCGGATGAAGGTATGAAAGAAAGAGAGCCGTTTCATTGGATTCTGATAATCTCTCCTTCAAGAACAGGGTCCAATATTTGGCTCGGGCTTAGCCCAATTTTCACCCCCTTAAAATTGAACATAAAAATCTGGACTTTTTAGCCGATTTTGAACCCTGATAAACACCAAACTTGTAGCTTTTTTTGCCCTCTATTACGTTTTTTTCGGGAGTTTTTCTGTGTCTGTAGTCATTTTCAGAATTTTCAATTTTTTCAATACCCATTGTTTTGTCATTTTCGTATCAACTTCCAGAATTTTTTCGAAAAATGACTTCAAACTTGAAAATAAATGCAATATGATGGGTCCATTACCTACAACAGTCACAATGTTTTTTTTCTTCGATTTTTTGAGTTTTCTGCTCAGCGTTGTCCAATTTCCAAACCCACTTTTTTTATTTTAAAATGAAAAATTGCGATAATTTTTTTCCTGTTTGGGTGAAGTGGATGAAAGTAGTCGAAAGAGATGCACATTTTTTACTTAAATAATTTCTTTGTATTGCATTAGTTTTGGTTTGTTCTTGGAACAAATTTTCAACAAAAAAAATTTTTGAAATTTTTTTTTTAAATTTTCTTTGTTTAGTATACAAAAAATTATCTAAGCAAAAAGATGTATCTAGTAGAAAATTATACAAGCCCTGAAAATTTATGTTGATTGAATGAGTAGGAAAAAAATATATATGAATTTTTCACTTTTCCAAAAATTCAAATGTTTATATATTTATGTAAATATATATAATAGTATATATACTAAAAAATATATACTGTGTATATATATATATATATATATAAATACTATATATATAATATTATATATATATATATATATATATATATATTATATAATATATATATATAATATTATATATAATATATATTATATATTATATATTATATATATATTAGTATATATATCATTATATATATTATATAATATATATATATATTCTGTAATATTATAGTATATAATATATATATTATATATATAGTATATAATAGTATATTATATTATATATATATAATATATATATATATATATATATATTATAATATATATAATATATATATATTATATATATATATATATATATATATATATAAATATATAATTTAAAAAATTGCCAAGATGATCCCGAATTCCCAGGGGGGGGGGGGGCAAAGTGCCCCCTTGCCCCTTGTGCGGAACGCCCAT
>JABUQX010075715.1:0-5000 GCA_015478945.1 Trachelipus rathkii
ATGATGATTGTAATTGTGTCCTTTAAAGAACAATCTACAAATGAAAATTTACATTATTACCCCATTATTTAACGAAGAGGAGGGTTGGGTAGTTATAAATATAAATTTATTTAAACAGATGTTTATGCAATTCGTCGTATAAGAGTTCGTGGTATTATATACTTGTACAACGTTTCGAACTAATGAGAAGTTTCCTTTATTGAGAAATTGAAAACAACCAATTAATATTTAATCATTAGCTTTTACCAATCATACTAAAGATCTGTAAACAACTATTCTTAGTCACTCACTCCCTTACGCATTAAGGTGTTTGCTAATTATAGAGTGATATCTTTCAGTTACAATACATGATAAAGTTTAAGATATGGAATAATCTGTACAGCAATATTAGTGGATATTTAAGATAGGCGAAGGTGACATAAATACCTGTATTAATATATATATATATATATATATTATTAATATTATATATATATACTATATATATATATATATATATATAAATATATATATATATATATATTATATATATATACTATATATATTAATATATATTATATATATATTAATATTATATATGTATACATACATAATAGTGTATGTATGTGTATGTGTGTTGATACATAAGGGTTTTTTTAGTATAGGATATATAATAGGAATAGCTAAAGTTTATAATATCCTCGTTAAAAATATGATGTATTACTAACGAAGTTAATATAGTAAAAAAAATATTTGTTAGAACTTCTTCACGCTTCACTTACAAATAATGAAGATTAAATAAGCTAATTAAATATAAAAATAAATAATATTAAAAAAAGTGGGCTGGAGAAGCATGCTCACTGTGGTTCTCAACATAACTAAATTGAACTAAAATTATAATATAAAATAACTTTAAAACCTTATGCATGCAAATAGGAAAGCAAATTTCTTTTTCAAATTTTTGAATTATATAATGTATAAAGCTTTCAGAAGTAAACTTATTAGATTAATTTTACATGACTTATATTAATTACTATATTAATTATACGAAATAATATAAGTAGCATAGCTTTCCACTTATATTCTTATATCTTGTCTTCTGGATTATATATCTAAATGTATGATATATTATATATACTATATTATGAAGAAGCAACCTGCGCATGCTATCATATGATGAAAACATCTTCGAGGTAAATATAAATAACGATATTGTATTCTAAATGATCCAAAAATATTTAATAAGTAATATATAAGCTCCAAAGAAATAGAACGCTAACAACTATATAATATTACATTAATATTTATATATATATAGTATATTATATACAATATTATAATTAATATTATATTAACTCAAATATATATATTTAATATATAAATATATATATATATAATATATATAACTATAACTATAAAATATTTATATTTTATATATATATATATATATTATCTATATATATTATTATATATATAATATATTAATATATAATATTATATATATTATAATATTAATATATATAATTAAAACTATATATATAACTATTAATATATATATTATATATATAATAATATATATATAGTATAATAATATATATATATATACTATATTATTATTATATATATATTATATAATACTACTAATATACTAGTATAACTTATAATTGATGTATTTTTAAAATATTAATACATTATTAATATTATATAATTATATATACTTATATTTATATATTTATTAACTTATTATATATATATTAATATATATACTATATATTTATATATAATAGGTATATATATTATGGATAAGGTAAAATTGATAGTTTATATATTATTATTATAAATTATAATATAATATCTAATATATATATATATATATATATATAATATATTAGTATAAATATACTTATTTAATATAGTTATATTTATTAAATATAATATTAAATACTATATTAACATTATATTATATATATATAAATATATTTATAGTTTTAATTAATATTAATAAGCATGTATATTAATATATTAAAATAATTATATTAATATAATATATATATCATATATATATAATACTATATATAATATTTATTATATATATATATTATTATACTTAATATATATTAATATATATATATATATTATATATACTATTATTAATATATAATATAATATATATTATATTATATATATATATATTATATAATTTATAATACATATATGATATTAATATAGAAAGTGTATGCAACGACACGCTGTAGTCAGTTACAAAAAAGAGGGAAATGTAGTTAGTTTTTTTTTTTATTATTATTTTTGTGTTATATATATATATAATCTACATAAAAAGTAAACGGGATATTTTATAATATTCTATCCATGGTTTGTATGATATTTCCCGTACAATCCAATTTGCTTTTTAGTGAGTATAAGTATACTCTATTAGAGAGGGAAATTAGATCAATATATATATATATATACCTCTATATATATATATTATATTAAATATATATATATATATATAATATATTATATATATATATATATTATATATTATTATTTAATATACTAAAGAGGGTATATTATATAATATATACTAATAAAATTTTATTCATCATATATATATTATATATATATATATATTTATATATATATTATATATAATATTAATTACTACTACTTGATTGGGTGAGCACCGGAACATATTTTTGCACTCGAGTAGTACCTCACCCTCACCATAGCGTGGTTATCACGCATGGCACATAGCTGATACTTTTATTGTACTCAGCACATATAGTCGTTCACTCTACCTGAGAGAGCAGCCTCTCGAGCTTACAGTGATCATTAGTGATCAAAAAGCTACCCTAGCATCACCAACATATAAGGTTTTAAGTATATATACTTATATATCCTCCATAGTATTATTCCCGCGGTCATATAACCGCACCAAACGGCGCCTCACACCTCAGGGCCGGGATAAAATGAGACGCACAGTATATAATATACCTAACGACATTAAATCGGGCAAATCCCACCTAGCATATCATGTTGTGAGTACATACTGCGTATTCTATGATAGCATTTCTATTTTTAATGGGATATTTGTAATACTGATGAATTAATATATGGAGATTATTGGATATATAGGTGCGTTGCTCATTTATTACTCGGTTAACTAGAGCCTATTGAGGAGTAGTATATATATATATATATATATATATTATATATATATTATATACTCTATACTATATATATATATAATATACTCTTATACTTATAACGCAACCAACTGAGTACTATATATATATATATAATAGTTACTATAGGGTTTATATTATAGGTTATTATATATATATTATCATATAATATTATATTTATTATACTATTCTTAATTTCATGTATACACGGAGAAAACTTAGGTGATCCAAAGGCGCTAACATTCTGTGGGCACAATACTTACATGTTAAACGTTTATTACGTATAATTATTACGCTTTTAACTTATAACTTACTCAGAGTCATTATATATTTTGCAAGTTTTCACAAATAGATAAGAAAATTGTTATGCCAAATCGGTTACATCTCGAAGCGGAAGTTAATTGGTAGTAATTCTTCTACAAGCTGATAATGTACAAGATTAAATACCTTTAGATTGTCCTGTTTGGTTCTTTTTGCGCATTAAATATGCACTATACGAAGTATATATATATATAATTATTATACTATTAATATATATATTTTATTTAATATATATATATATTTATATATATATTATATATATATATTATATATATATATATATATATATAATTATATATATATATATTATATATATAGGCATATTTGATAGATACTGTACTGTGACTACCGAAGCCTAACTAAACTTAACCTAACCTATACATTAACTTAACGCTAAAACCTAACTTAACCAAAATTAATTTTTTCCTTATTCAGTAGCCTATATCAGTAAACTTCCGAGGTTATGGAACTACGCTATCCTTGTGAGGTGATTTGAAATATCCTCACTAGTTACAGTACAGTATCGACAAATATGCATATATTATATACTATAATATAATATATACCATATATATATATATATATATATATATATATATATATATATTATAATATATATCAATATATATATATATTATATATATATATATATATTATATATATATATAGTTTTCCTTTACAATATATATTGAGGTATATAATATTTAACTGTAGGGCACTATATATAGTATATGAGGTGATATACGCGTCTTATTATCCTGTATGGAGTATATATAGGTATTATATATATATATATTATATATATATATAAAATATAAGATATTAAATAATATTATTTAAATATAATACTTATAGTATAAATATATATATATATATATAATTAATATATCGTAGTGGTGACATTTAAAAATTTAAAGATCTTTTCGATTTTTCGTCTTGTGCATTTGTTCATTATCTGCTTCCAATTAAAGTTAAATCAATTTTTTTGTAAGTTACGTTATCGAACAAAATGTACAAGAGCGCACATGGTGACAGAAGCATTTAAAAAAAAAAAAAAAAAAAAAAAAAAAGAAAACATTCTATGCAAAGTGAAATAAATTATAAATATAAAAATAAATTTTGTTAAGTAAGGTTATGTTGAGTTACGTTAGTTTACATAGATTTAAACTTTTTTTAATATTTTTAAAGGTGTGAAGCTCTTTTATTACCATAGTTTAAATTTGATTCTACACAGCTTTATGAAATGTGTTCGAATCCCAGCGCTATATGTATATGTTATTGGTGTTTAGTCAGGTAGCAGATGAGATCATCCATCGTGTGAATTAACCTGGTGGAATAATGTAAAAAAATATTTTCATTAACTAAAAGTTATGAATGACATAGGTTAAATAAGATGGAGTAAAGTTTAAAGTTATTTTCAGGAACAGAACAAAGCAAACAAGTTATCAAGGGGTTGGATGTCCCTTGACCCTTTCTGTGTTGGAGAGATGGTGAACGTTTGCGGTCTTCGAT
>JABUQX010075715.1:10000-50000 GCA_015478945.1 Trachelipus rathkii
AGAAACCATGCTAAAACATTAGAACTGTATTGATTCATAGGACAAATATTTCAAAAGATAGGATTAAATAATGAAATTCGAAAACCGGTATAAACACTCACTAACCGGCCTCTCTTGTAGTAAGCAAAGCATTATGCAATTCTTTGATTATGTGGTCTTTTTGAGGCAAAAATACTAAAAAATATGGAAATGTCCAACGATAGATACAAAACTACTATTAGGTTAGTAATACTCATATAGCCAGATGATTACTATTAGAGCGACCTTCCCCATTATTTTCTCGCGTATAATACGATGGTGCAATAAAGATAGTTAACTTAGACATCTAATATTTAATGTAGACAGATCCATGAATTAAGTAAAGAATGGTGTTAAATAAGTATTCGTATTTGTTATCGTATTCCGGTGAATATAAAAAAGGATATTCTGTATTTCGAGGTCATCTTCGTGAATGGTTCAAAAAATTGTCATGTTCGTTCCACTTTACTTGGAATATTATATATATTAGTTATCTATTATAGGTCACTTATATTATTAGATATATATTATATATATATTATATTATATTCATATTATATATATATATATATATAGTACTATGATATATATATATATAATTATGTTATATATATTTCAGTATATTATATATATATATATATATGCTACTATAGTTACTTATATTATTACTTATATATATATCCTAATATTATACGTTATATACCCTAGTATAGTATATTACCTATATATATATTATGAAACTATATACCTATATAAATATATATATATATTATACTAGATTATACCATGGCGTTTTACTATTATTATATCTACTTATTTATACTCGGGAGTTTAATATACCTATATATATATATATATATTATATATATATATATATATATATATATATATATATATATATATATATATATATATATATATATATATATATATATATAAATTGAAAATTTGTAATAAAAAAGTTAGTAGAAATATAATTAATAACTATTTCAAATGTTAAAGTAAGTATTTAAAGCTTTTGAAAGTATTTAAAATGTTGCCAGAATTACCTGAAATTATTAGAGGAAGAGATGATGAAATAAGAAATAGGATGAAAATAAATGAAATTTTCAAATCTCTTTAGTTATTTTTGATTCTAAATCTTATAAGATGGTTGGGCAAGCCCAGGAATTTTCCGCAGGAGGTCGTCACACACCAGCACCGCACCACCACACCTCACTACCAGTCATTTTTTTTTCGCACCGCACTACACCATGGTATCGCACCTCATCGCACCGCCAGTCATTTATTTTTTGACCACACAAAACTGAAAAACTTAAATTGTATATCTCATGAACCGCACTAAAATGAGCGTACCCACACCGCATAGCACGGCTACGGTTCTTTGACCAACCCAACTAGGTACTAAAATCTGTACCATTTATCCCATAAAAATTAACCTTGTTTTTTTCTGTATATTAATTAATTATTATAAAGAAAGGATTGTATTATACAATTAAATTTTAAAGAATATTCATTTGCATAAAACAGGTACAATATTACCATTGTGTAAATATATATAAATATTAATATATATATATTCAGTTATACTTACATAGATATATAGCGTATTTATTATCTTAGCTAGTCTCGAAATTCATACATTTATTTAATTTATACTATACATACATATAACCTTTATACACTAACTATCGTACCTATCAATTTTATTTTTATATACTATGTATATTAACCTTTCAAATAATGACATCTCGTACTCTTTTATTTAAGTAAGAACTTGCTTAGAAACTTAGTAAGTCTTAAGGCCGGGTAGTAACAGTATATATATATATATATATATATTATATTATTTACCTATATTATATATATTATATATAATTATTCATATAATATATAATTATCATAATATATAGGACCTATATAGTTTATTATACCTATATATACTATTTATGATAGTGGAGGTATATATATATATAGGCTAGGATATCGGAGTATATATATACTACCTAGGGTATATATAATACTATAGGCTCATTATATACCCTATAGTTTATTATGAATAGTAGAAGGAAAAGTTTACGAAAAAATATAGAGACTTATAGAGGGTAACTAATTCAGTGGCATGTCGTTGGCTTTTTAGGCCCATCATGGCGGGAGCAATTTTTCCAGCATTATTATATATAGTTTATATATTACGTAAATTTATATATATACTTTTTATATTTATATCATATCATAATAATATTTATATCTATATATACATATATTAATTTTAAACCTTATATACATATCTATTATTATTACACCTAATAACTACTTATATGATAATTTGGCCCAACTTTTTTACCGCTAATACGATAGTTTCCAGGTTGACTATTTTTTTAAAAATTACTGCCCTTGTTCACTTAATTATATTTTGATTCATAGAGATATTAATTTGTTCTTTCGAATGTTTATTGCTCGTATTTGTGTGGAAGGATAGAATTTAATCATTAAAAACATATCTTTACAGTAATATGAAAAGATTTCCTTCGATTTATTTCAATGTGCCAAAGATAAAAAATAAATAACAACTCGGTTGACGGTCACGTACGGACGCTAAAAAGGTAAAATAGCTCCAAAACTTCCCTTTGAGGGTGATTTAACATACGAAATGTGTTTTATTTTTCTAAAGGAAAGTTAAAAATTTTCTAAATTTGAAATTTTTTTAATAGATATTGTTAATTGTTTTTTAATGAAATGTGGGTCTGGCTAATTATTTAGCGGAAAAAATGTGCTTTTATAATAGGAAGAAGCTAGATTTATAATGAGGTTTGGTTAAGGAGGAAAAAAACTGTGGGACTTAGGACAAGGATGCTTCTAACAGAAGTTTTGTCATTCGCTTATGATATAAGTCAGATTACATTGCTCTCTCTCTCTCTCTCTCTCTCTCTCTCTCTCTCTTCTCTCTCTCTTTCTTTCTTGTTTTCTCTCTTCTCTCTCTCTCCGCTCTCTCTCTCTTTCTTTCTACCTATCTTTCTATCTCTCCTTCTCATTTTCCATCATCTCTCTCTCTCTACACTCACCAATCCTAAGCAACCGACCAACGAATTGGTAAACAATAATAAACATCCCGTATTCAATACTATTTATGTGACTAAGAGTCAAAAGAAAAATTTTTAAAATTAAAGGATTAATTATAATAATTAATGTAATTGTTTAAGATTGAAATTAATTTTCAACCATTTTGAAATTAATCTTTTATTTAGCTGGGGGGAAACCGTAGCTTGTTCCTGGTTTTACCTTCTCTTCTGCTTCCTGCGACTGCTATGCCTATGGATATATAATATATATATATATATATATCGTATATATAATATATATATAATATATAACTATGGTTATATAGTATATTTATAGGTATTATACTCCTATATATATAATATATTATATATTTATTCCTAAGTATATAAAGACTGCTACCCTAGTATATATTATTATATATATATATCGATATATAACTGATATATATATATATATATACTATGGATATATACTTATTATTATATATATAATATATATATATATATATATTCAGAAACTTTCTAATTTTTTATTATTTTTTTTAGCATTAAACTTACAACGAAAGGTCTCTCATTATTGTAATTGTGTTAATTAATTTTTGGGCTTTAAAATAAATGAAATATATTTTAAATTGAATCGTAGCTTGATAACTTCTACATGTCTTTCATTATCCTTAAAGGTCTATATATATTAGTCTAGTTTTTCAGCAGGAACTCCATTTGCCCTTCAGCCTCATTCTGTATTTTGCCCCCCGAAGGATCAAAACTTTGATTTTCACACATTCAACCAATGCTTTTTTTTTTTTTTTTTCATAAATTTGTATTATCCTTTGTTTGACTTTGCCTTGGGGGTTTAATACATCTGTTTAGTTAATAGTTAAGTGTGTATTATGCTTATTGTAGAGGATGCTTTATACTCCTTCTATCAGAAATACCTTCCTAAGTGGTATGCTATCCTTACTTGGTATCTCGAAAGATATTCACCAAAATTACCAACAATAATTTATCGATATACACAATTCAACTGATAGGTCAGGCAATCTTTCCGACAGGTACAATTTATTGTAAAGATTTCCTTGTTAGTGTTAGGTTTAGACTTAGGTTGGTTAAGCGATGAGGTTAGATTAGGTTACGGCTAGGTTAGTGGTCTTAGCGTTTGGTTTAGGTTAGAATGGTATGCGGTCGGTGAAGGTGGTTGTCGACGAATTGGTATTTCGGGATAGACGTTGGGTAAATTGTTGAGTGGAAGTGAATGTTGATTGTCACGAATGAAAATTTGTCGTGGGGAATTATTTGTCAGAGGTGATTCGTCGACAATAACCAGAGTTTTAATTTGATAAAGGCCTTGTCGCAGTCTTATATAGTTCAATATTGATATGAGTTTAGGAATTTAAAATAAGTCGACTATTTTTTACTTAGTGTTTTCTCCCTGATGGAGAAGGAGGGTTCCACACTTTACTGTCTCTCTGAACAAGAACAAAAATAGTATTATTAATTAATATGAGTGTTCTATTTGTTACTACAAATTTTTTTTTCGTATTCGTAGAATTAATGAAACAAATTAATACGTTAGGGAATATACTATTTAAATTAATATCATATTATACAACCTGCTTTGTCAGATATTTCTAATTGGCATGTTTTAAAAGATTTCTTCTGACTTATTAGGGAATACCTTAATAGGAAAAAATAATTATTAGACTTATTTTTAATTCTAAATTTTTGAAAATGTTACATGAAGCCGTGGAGATAGCTAGGATTATTATTACTTCTCATTTCTCTTCCTAAAGTGATCATTTTAGGGAACATTCCATAGAATATATATATTATATATAACTCTATATTATAGTATATATTATTATATAGGCTATATAAAAGTATATATATACTATATATCTATATTATATATATATATATATATATATAGGTATAGCTATATTTCAATATTATCATATATACAGGTCTGAGTATTTATTATTATTATTGCATTATTATTATATTATTTATCAGGCTGTATATTCTACAGATAACTACTTAAAGTATTTCTTAATCAAATTAAATTAATTTTTATATATGTATAAAATATAAATTTTCGGATATTCCTTTGTAGTACAATGTATATCCTATTCTAGAAATAAGGTTTCCTATATAATACGTTTAGTTTCAGGTATATTATATATATATACTATATATATATATATATGTATTATACTATACGCCTTAGACTATAATTATATGTGAATGGTAAATTTTTTACTTAGTCGAGCTATAGTATTAATCGTTAATTTTAAAGAGAGTATTATGTCTCCCGTTTGTTAACTTCTACAAAAGCCTTGTATATCATAACAGTTTCTCTTAATCATCGATTTTAACTATCCATAACTATACAAGGTAGGTACTAAAATTGAACCATCTCTACAATATAATGAATTTCCTCTCAACGCCTCCTAGATTTCGTGGGAGGTCTCTTCCCACCTCCTTCATCCCTGAAGAAAAAAAAGCATGATTGATTTTTTCTCTGTATCAGTTTTCTAGCGGTTGGATGTTATTTGCTGAATTTTTGCCCTGTTCCAGTTTATATAGAAGATTCACACATGAAGTTAAGGATTTTAAACTTTCGTTTATCAGTTTCGTCTATGTCAGTAGTTCCTCGGTCTATATTTATATTCTTTGTATTTTCTCTTTATTCATAATACTGATTCATATGTATTTAAATTGTGAATTGTTTATTGTTTTAATTATTTTATTATTTTCTACTTTAATTAAATGTCCTTCATTTATTTGATGTGTTACCTGGGGTGGATTTCTAATATAGGTACGGATATTTCAACACCAATACGACATCCGTACCTATAATAGAAATTCACCCCTCGTTACGCATCAAATAAATGAAGGACATTTAATTAAAGCAGAAAATAATAAAGTAATTAAAACAATAAACAATCACAAATTTAGAAAATTTAGTGAATCATATATAATAAAAAATACCAAAAATATAAATAGAGACAGGGACTACTACATAGACGAACTGATAAACGAAAGTTTAAAATCCTCAATTTCATGAGTGAATCTCTGATATAAACTCTAACATTAGAAAACTTCAACACATAACATCCAACCGCTAGAAAACTGATAACAGAAAAAAATCAACTCCATCCTGGTTTCTTTCTTAACGCTCACCTCCTGAAAGAGGTGGGAAGAGACCTTCCACGACAGCTAGGAGGTGTTGGGAGGAAATACATTATATTTAAAATTTCAATTTAATATGTATATTTATAAATAAATTTTTAAAAAATGTGTTGGGTAATAATAAAGTTATAATTAAATCTGTTTCTCAGTAAGGGAAAAAACTTAGGGATATTATTATATATGCATAAAAAAATGCGTTTTACATAGCATTAATATTATATATTATATTATATTAATATATATATTATTTATATTTCTATTATATTTATTATTATTATTAATATATATTATACTTAATATATATATATATAATATATAGTATTTATATATATTAATATATATATAATTAAGTAGGAGTATTTTTGGGTTATAACGGATCTTCGTCTGACGCTTTTCTAGCGCAAAGCGATATATTCGATGTCATGGAATAATCGATAATACTTCATAAATACAATAATAATTATTATTATATAGTTAATAAATAGTTGTTGTTTAGAAGCCGTCGAGTGACTTCATTATTCCTGTGGAAAGTTAAACAGTATAGGATGGGTTTATTTACTGTTTTAAATATGAATTTATAATGATTTATATTGATATTTGATCGATGATGATCTGCGACTTTACCAGATTCTTACAGTACATTTTTTAATTGCAGGTTTTCCAAGTAAAAGTTTGGCGAAAAATCTCATTTCGCAGGGTCGTTGTAATAACTCATGGTAATATTAACAAATGTGAACTAAATCCGTGAGTATATATATATATTATATATATATACATATATATATATATATATTATATTTATATATTATATATATATATATACTATATATATATATATATTATATATTTAATATTGCGCTTTCAGCTCCTACATAAGGGGAACCAATATTGCACTTAAGTAATAGGGCTTAATTGTAGCTTTCATAATCCATTAGGTTAGGGCCTAGTTGGGGGTTTTCATAATCCATTAGGTTAGGGCCTAGTTGGGGGCTTTCATAACTCCATTAGGTAGGGCCTATTTGGGGGCTTGTAAAGTCTATGTTATGAATAAAGTTTTTGTTAGGCTAGACAAGATTTTTAACTATAATATATATATATATATATAGTATATATATACTATATATATATATATAATATATATATTATATATAGTACCCTATATATATATACTATAGTTATATACTATATATATATAAATATATATATATCATATATATATATATAGGGATATATATATATTCCAAGAACTCGAAATATATCGATATATATATCGATATATCGCAATATCAACCAGGTCAGAAGAAAGAATCAGTTTTTACCGCACAGACTTACCGCACACACACATATCATATATCAGGGTATATACTACGGTATATATATATATAGTATATATATCCATATACATATATATATACTCATATATCTATATTTATAATAATATTTATATATATAATACTACTTATATACTACTATTCATAACTATAATATATATATATATTATATATGCAGAGGCGATTAAATATAAGGGGGGGTTTCGCCGCTGGTCGCGGCTTACACGAGTTAAACATTACTCATAAAAACCATACGAGTTGATTTACATAATTTCATAATGTTGGAGGACGCATAATATCTCCCTCTTATAATTTTGTGAAAACGTGGTCAAACTGAATGAAAAATGTCTTATCTAAAATATAAAAGATATTATTTAAAAATGAAAACGAAAGTGTAAGATGCCTTCGCTAGTAAATAACAGGCTCTTCACCATTTTATGTGGGACGGATTTTTCAGGGTGGTTAAGGGTTAGAAGTGGGAGGCTTCTTATCCGTGAGCTATATATGAAATCAGACAGATTGTGTGTGGTGAGAAATTTGAGTATATATATATGTTGTATATTTATACTTTTTTTTTTATATTTAACTCGGGCTTTTATATATGATTTATACATTGTTTGCCTTTGGCATCTTCTCTTAGTTACATGGATTTCAATTTTGGTTTGACATAGGCTTGTTAGAATACGCAGCTCATTCTCTTGGGATGTAATATAAATAAGGGTGAGACTTTGGGAGGCGGTTTAAGTTTATTTGAAATACTATATATAACTCGTTAATTAAGGTAATATATACTATATAGGTATAATGTCTTATAATATATACTTTATTGATAGGGATAACATATGTAATATTACCTATATATATTGGGATAGTTACTATTTATCATATATATATATATTATATTCTTATATAATATAGACCCAGTCGGTTTTTATGTATTTTGTGTTATTCTATATATTTATAATAGATATCATATATATATATATTTATATACATATTATAATACTAGGCTCCTTATTATTTGGTTTCGCGTATATATATTTATTTAGCACGTCGGATATATTCCAGTATTGCTATTATATACCCTAGTTGCTATAGGACTATTCTATCCGCCGTATAGCATGAGATACATACTTTTTTGTACCTCAAGGCATCTAGCATGTAATCATCCTTTGAAAAGTGGGTAGTTACATCCTAACCTTGCACCTCGAAATCGGAAAATCGAGAATCCTACTTGTGCATGCAGGCTGGTCTATGTTGTTTACGTGTGTAGCGCTAACAACTCCATAGAAGGAGTCTGTAATAGTTGCCACATGTTGCTTTCCTTCATTTTCATCACTGTTAGAGTTATCTATCATGTTTAATTCTTTTTTTAATTTTTTTTTTATGGAGTGTGTTTATTCAAGGCCGCTCGGAGCTAGATGATTTGGAGCGATGTATCGGGGTGTTTGAAAAGATCGCCAGCCGTCGTCACCACTCTGATTGACGCGCTTCGCGAGAACAACCTGACTAATTTCCAGCTTTGGATTTACATATTCGGGTATTCACTTAGTCTCTAAAAACAAAATGACAAAAACTTATTGGCAACTATTTGTAAAGCACTAATCAAAGGCCTTAGATATATCGAAAATAAAATCCGAGGTTCATGTGTTCCGTTTGGGATATATGTAGATTTATCTGGTTAACTACTTTTCAAGGACTTATACGTTCTCTATGAGGAGTATATAACTATAGGGACGTACTATAGATAATATAGGTATAATATATATTAGGTCGGTAGGTAGGGTATAAAGGTCATATTTAATAAGATAAAAGCGATATATTCCCACTCATATATATATATATATATACGGAGTATTATATTATTTATAAGTATTAGTTAGTACGAGTGTAGAGAGAAGAGAGAGAGAGAGAGAGGAGAGAGAGTGGAGAGGCGAGTATGAGACCGAGGAGGGTGCAGAGATACTGGGAGAGAGCCTATAGTAACCACCCAGTTAATGGAGGCGCTGCTGATATGAGGGGCGCGGATGGGTAATTAACTAACGATTAGACTAGATATATATATACTAATTGGATATATGGTACTATTATACTATTGGTTATCTATAGTAAGGCATGGTAATGGAGTAGTTATGCCTATAGGTATATATATACGATCTATAGGTTATAACGTATTATACTCAGTATGCAAATATATTTATATGTTATATATATAATTTATTATTAGTTATTTACTTTCTAGCTATTAGACCTGCTATAATAGATATGTTAATATTAATGTGAGTTTTGAGGTTTTTGACATTTTTAACATAACGCACAAATATGACGCTGCTATTGCGCGACCTGTAAAGTCCTAAATTTGAAGGCTATACGTTTTGCATCGATACGGTAACGTCGGAGTAACCTCGATACTACCATACAAAAGCAAATCTTCTTCCGAAATTGTAGCTTGCATTTCTTCTTCAGAAGCACAATCAAAAAATTGTTTCGTCGGCCTCCTGGCTTTCTTTTCTCTTGAATAGTTGTGAAATCTAGCTCACGATATTCTATTCCCTATCATAAATATTATTAGGGAACTAAAGTCATGTATATATTGGATGAGTATACGATATATTACCTTTACTGTTAGTGGAGTTACGTTATATCTATGTTATGAGGATACTATCATAGGTAGTACGTAACCGTTATCTACTCCATATTATTGTTATTTTATTTATTCTATCCGCCCCCATCGTGGAGTTATACTATATATATAGTTGTATTTAACGTGAGGCACGTCCCATCACTAATATACTATATATATATAGGATATTTTATATTACTCTGGTACATTGAGGCTACTACCTACCACCGCACTACTCTCTTGAATAGTTGAACATCCTATGGTATATATTTATATATACCCCTACTTCATTATACATAGAAATGAGCTCACTTACGGAGTTTTATTCTCTTAGCGTATTTACCTACATTGATTTAGCTACGTCCTCGCCTCCCGCGACTTCCTTGTCGCATATATATAGGTTATAGCGTCGGACTAATATTAGTTTTGAGTATCCGCAACTCGGAGTACTATTTCTATCCCTATCTGTACGTGTAGAGTAGTGACTTGGTATCCTACTATATATTATACGGAGTCTTACCTTGTAGCACGTATTAACTACATTAGTTCTCTACTTCATACTAGATGATTTATTATATATATACTATATAGCATAGTAGAGATAAACAATTAATTATGCGATAATAATATAGCTCAGTCATATAATACTATATATAGTACTACCGTTTTCTATATATATAGTATATATATATATATATACTATTATATATATATAGTGATTATATATTATACCCTATTCTATTATATATATATATATACGATTTTTCTATTATTTTCTTGGGACATTCAGTATATACTACGTATATGGTTATGGTACTTACTTTATATACCTTTTGAGACGCCCGCTATGAATGTGAGAGGTAATAGGTGTAGCGTTATATATCTTGGATAACTTAATACCCTATATATATACTATAGTATAACGTATAGGTTCTAGTTTTCTTTCGCCCTAATATATATATATATATATATATATTAGGGGTGTTTTAGGTGGGAGAAACAATTGATAAAATGAGCAATGAACGCATTAGGGGAAAGTTTGTGTGGGTGTGAACGCGCACTCAGGGTGGAGGTCTTTTCTTCTGACTGGCGAGACTCGACTTTGTGTCTACTACTAAAAGGATATATACAAAGCAGGCGCCATTGCGGTATTGGCTGGGCTTTTCTTTCACTTGGTTCCATATTCTTTCCTACTTACTAGGCTGGGGCCTGGTTTCTTTCTGTGCTTTTCCAGGTGCATGTATTTCACGAGATTACCCCGACTCTCAGTTTTGGTGTGAAAGCATGGTTCTGGTTGAATGACTCGAGGATCGCCGGTATTTATAACATTATCGGCGTTAGCATCGGTCTATTTTCAGTACTATTAGCTCAGATTATTTATTTATACGTATATGAGCTCCGAGTCCTTATATATATATATACCGTCCTGGAGTTTACCTTCTCCATTAGTGTATATGCTCAGATAGTAGGACATAAGTGATCATTGTATTTAGCTTTACATTTTCCACTTTCAGGGTGGTATACGGCATACCGTTACGTACTCTTAGTAACCGTAGAATTTTCCGGCCTTACTCGACCCTATATTCATATATACCATTCGGATTTCCTCCATGTTTCACTAAAAAACGCAATCCCTACCTCAGTAACTCAAAACAAATTCCGAGGCTTGAGATTTGTCTTCAATGCCTTACTATTCTGTCAGCTGGCAGCCCTGTTATTCTTCTCACAAATGTTCCCGCTAGCGCCTAGTAGCCGTGGCAAAAGATCAATTACGTGTCAGTGGACCGCTGAAGTTGTTAATGGTCACTTGTGGTTAGATGTTGACATAGCTGCTGATTTCAAAAAATGAACTGGTTTTGTTGTCGCCTCGGGGGAGAGTTACCAGTGCTCGTACTACATTGTATCATATTCACGTACATATAAGGACCGCTGTATTGTGAATGAAGAAGTTTTGAATTAATAGCTTGTTTCATCCTGCACAAGTGGAGGGTATAACTTATTATGATCAACATTAGGACACCTTGCTGCTTTATATATTCGTCCCACTAGGCAACGAGTTCTTGATAGACAAATGCAAATAAATGTCTATCCCAGGCTTAGGCCATCTTTTGCTATACAATGCCGAGCGCTTTTCTGCCTGAATGGGTTGTTTATAGTATCGTTAACCGCGACTTCGTCACTAGTAAACTCAATACAGAAGCTATATCAAGCATATGGATAATAGTTTGTTATCTTAAACTACTCGTGTCTGTCGAGGACTATTACTTATCCGAGTTTGGTTTAAGATTTTTTTTTCTAAATTTTACTTCGTGAACGAGAATTTATTTTCCTTTTACATATTCACATTTTTATGTATATTTTCAGTGGAACTTCTAAATATAAATCAAACCTCGAACCATAGCTACACGAATGGTAATTTTTTTCAACTGTCGAGTTCTCTTGCTCAGAGCTCAACAAAACGTTAGCATTAATCGTCGTGAGGATAGGATATTTTTGAAGCTATACTGCGAGGAGCACTGTGCACCATTCTGGTTTTTACCTCCTATAACCTAAAAAATATTAACTTCATGAAACGGAGGAACAAGAGCTCATTAGGAATCCGGGACATTTGAGTTTGACTACTTAAATTTAAAAGATAGATTCGATACATCAAAGATGAAAGAAAGATGTCACGTTTGTCTGATAAAAAGGGTGTTAACATATAAGACAAATATTTAGATAGGCGTGAGTTAACAATGTTTATGTAAATGAAGAATTTGTATTCAAATGGCAAACACCTGCTTCGACGCTTCAGTCATGTCTTCTTATCATTCTGCGTTTCCTCTCTTGCAAACTGGTTGGAAATAACTTTGGCAGGGAACGCTTTCACGTGGGTGAGTAGATTAACATTTAACATTTCCTCTATTCCCTGAAATAAGAAATACCTTATGTATTGGGAGGAGTATTATGTAAATAACAAATTTAATGTAAACATTTCTCAGAACCTGAGGATGGCTGATCATAATAGTTTTTTTGGGCATGCATTCGATAATAGCTAGAAATTATCTCTAATTGCTGCAATAGTAGGATTCCCGGGTTCAGTAGATAATGGCGGTTATTAAGGTAATTTTATCTTTGCCATTTATAGGGATATATCAGTATAAGTTAGTATTATATAATGCTCCAGTATATATCGAGTAGTAGCTTATAAGCTTTATCAGATTGATTTTGGTATGACTATTATCGGAGGGTTGCAATTCGTTTCATGACTATATATATATATATATAATATTATATTTACCGGGAGGGACCTATATATCAATATCTATTATATATATGTCGCGTAGGTATTAGTTTTTTTTCTACTATATTCTATAGTAAAAGTAACCTATATTCATCTAATAGATAAGAATATATAATATTATATTCAATAATAATAATAACTAAAATAATAATAATATATAATAGATAATATCAATGAAGAGATAACAATTAGATAATATCATATAATCGAGTGGATGCTTATTTATATATTACCTAATATACATGTTTATTATACCGGTCTTCAGCCGTCTGATGATTTGTGTTAGGAGTGTCAAGTTTTCTTTCATTTTTTTTCTTTATTCAGTCCGGAAAAAATTTTCAAATAATTAGTAAAGGAAATATTTAGTAATTTACTAAATCTTAATTCATTGTTATGTATTACTGTAAAAGAAATATAAATATATATATATATATATATCTATATACTATATCTTATTTATTATTTATTTTTATATATATATATTTTTACTATTGTTAATATTGTATTATATATTTAGTTATATCTTTATATTATTTAGCCAAGATATATTTATTGAGGACTTTTTGTTTATTATTATATTATGTCAGCGGGTGTTCTATATTATTTTTTACTTTATTATATATATAATATTATTACTATTATTATTTTTTGTTATATAATATTATTATATTCTTATATATTCGGTATAGGCACTTGTATTTTATTAGTTATTTCATGAGATCTATATATATATATTATATTAATGACTACTAATATTATATATATACTATACTTAACTTAGTATCTATCTATCTCATCTGAGTATATGCTATACTATATATATACGCGGTACCTGAGAGGGCCGCTGAGCCCCAAAGAGAGCACCTCGCGGGACTCCAATCTATGTGGAATTACTTGATCTCATGCTCCGAACGCTGGCCCTTTTGCTTCTTCTGAGGCAAACACGGCGAATCAATGTAAATACGTCTTTCTGCCACAGGAATTTAATAGCAGCATCTGATGCTCACAGACTACACCATAGGGTTAGGTATCTTTCGTATATCAAAACACATTCGACGGGATTTTGTCCTCCTCCCACTTGCCAGAGCAGGGCATCAACATGCGTCGCCAAGGCCTCTGGTCTCATTGCGCCTCCAAAAATTTGATTCTTTCGGGTAAAATAACGCACACTGAAGAATACAGGACTACCTCCTTGATGGATTTATATATACAGGTTCAAACCTCGGCGGCCCCTTGTTTATTTTGGGGATGGACCTCCTCTAACTGCAACGCATCTATAGCTCGAGATTGCAGATTCGTGTGAAATGTCGTGCGGCGGTGGGGTGTGCGCGCCGCTTTTGACCGCGGACTGGGGCAATAGCGTCGGTGGTCGGATTCCGAGGTTTCGTCAAATCGGCCGCTCCGCTCTGGTGCTGGTCTTCATTCGGGCGGAGCCGCTTCCCTTTCCGCATTAGGCATTTTAGTCCGCGAGCCTGGCCCACTTGACTCGACCTAGACGCACGATCGCATCCGACTTGCGGTGCGAGCATTCGCTTATTTTTTTTATCCTTATTTTTTATTTTTTTTTTTTTTTTATTTTTTCAGGTACCCGCAGCGCGGCTCGCGTCGTCCCATACCCGCGACCGCTATTCGCCCTTTTCACACATGTCCTCTTACAGGTTGCTTCCACTGTTTCATATCATTATTATTTTTTACCTTAACTTTTTTTTCTTTATTATTTTTCCTTATCTCGCATCATATCACTGCTAAACGCATTACTTTTTGACTCTAGCACGCGCATTTTCCGCTACTATTCTCAACGCCTCTCCCTAGACTTAAGTTCTCCTCACATCAACCCAGCGATTGGACGTATGGCGCTACGCCACTGGAACACATCCTTGAGCAATCGCACCTCTACATTGGCCTCAACCCGCGAGGTCTTCGGCACATCTGCCGCACCCCCCCTAGGTTTCACGCCGTCACCCCGTCACTATCGCAGCCCCGCGGCAGCGCTCTGCATACGCCCACATTCTTTCCCATTCAAAACCGTTTCGGGCCACAAGCGTCTTCAGCGTCCAAGCGACCAGCCGTCGTTGATGTATTTCCATCGCGAGGCAAGCGACAATCGTGAGGGAACATTTATGCACTTCTAAATCGTGCATACGCCACCATGGTCCGGAAACGACGGGCGAGCGCATATTTAATTCCTTAGTCGTTTAGCCATTCCCCGATTTTACTATCCCGTAAGTCCCATACCATGCGTGAAAAGTTGCACAAAGGCTCTGCTTGAATTCAAAATAAACACGGACCTATTTTCTTGGGATTACGTTTTTGAGCAACGCGCGGGTCATTGAGGAACGTGACTATCGAAGCGGAAGTAGGGAGGACGAAAATGTTTAATCGTACTTATGCGATTTGGCTACACGAAATGAACCAAAACAAAAAACTGAACAAACTAGAGCTGCGTTAATAGTGATTTGGAAGAAATAATGTTTTACAACTTATTCATTCAGTGGAGGATAAACTTTTTTAACCAATACAACACCGAAATGAAATTTTTCGAAGAGCCACAGAAAATTAATTTCCATTAAAGACTGTACCGCTCGAATACGATCACAAATAGAAAGAAATTTTCGCCCAGTGAATTAAAACTATAGCCCGAAAAATATGAGAATCGGCACCATACTTTGGATTTTCTACTTTTTAACGAAATACAACCTCGAGGGTCTAAAGATCGTGTTCTATATCAAAGGTAGTAGCGATAACAACTACCTCTTTTCCCTTCTGAATTTTCTACGGTGCTACAAAAAAATCGACGCGGCCATTGAATCTTGCGCGAAAGGCAATCGGTTTATCAAATTCGATAAAACCGGAACCACCAACGTAATGCTTCCTTTGAATAGTAAACCCGGGGGGAGCCCGTACGTTCCCGTGTTTTTGATCAACAAAAAAATTCCCGGCGATGGAAACGATAATGTTATTACGTCGCCATCCGGTATCTCCACTAGGGAAGAGGTCGATAGCGCGGTAATTAATACGAACGCGGAAATCGTAGTAGAAGATGAGAGCATATCGGCATCTAGCCCTTCCATCGGCGATATCGACGACGACGACGACGAGATCACTACTACTCTTCGCGCCGAGGAGTCTGAAGAAGAAAATAGTCGGGGGTGTAATAATGGGGACGATGGAAAAGTTGAAATCGAATACGAAAACGAGAATAATACCAACGCCGTCGCTGTAGACGTTGACGACGAAATAATTTCGGAAACCTCTTCCGTCAACGTTACCGATGAAGGAGAGAATTGTCGGGAGTGCATCCGTAGGGACTACGCGAATTGCGGGATCGAAAATGAAGAAAATACTGACGCTGCTGTAGACGTTGACGGGGACGAACGTATTTCGTCGGAAAGCTCTTGCGTAAGCGTTGCCGATGAAGAAAATTTACCGGTTAGTACTCATCGCGACGAGAACGTTCAAGAGGAGAGCAGTCAGGAGAGCGCTCTTAGGGACGACGACGTGAATAGCGGGATCGGAAACGAAAGTAAGGCCACCGGCGCCGCCGTAGACGTTGACGACGACGATGGTGGCCTTAACATTCTCCGCCAAAAAACAGAAATAAATTTGAGTAACTTTGGTGATTACGTGTCAGTCGATAAGGATTCTATCGCGGATGAAGAAATAGAACGGAGGTTACCTTCTAAAACGAACGTTGAAAGAGAACGTCACATTCTTCTTCTCTTCCCCAATTCTATTTATACCAACTTTGGTATTTATTCGAGAGAGACGTTTGACCAGTTGGTAAAAAAAATTGATTTCTTAAAGAAGTCGAAAATCATGCAAAATGATAAATCGGACGAGCGCTGGGATTTGGAATTCTTTTTCAAAATTAAACGGGTGCTGGGAAACGAGTTCATCTTGCAAAAAACCATCATCGATTTTGAGCTAATATGTTGCTACGGCGCCTTCTTATTAACCAATAAAGAAAATAATATTTGTTTATACCGAGAAGGCAAAGATGAGAAAAAAGGCTACGACATCTTTAACAAAATATTATCCGATGAAGAAAAGTTTCTCAAGAGCAAAAAGAATAATAAAGATAAGAAAGGTAAGAAAAAATCGACCTCTGAAGGAAAATCGTCTAAAAGGAGAGGAGGTAATGGCAGAGCAAGAAGCGGGATCGACCACGACGACGACGACGACGACGACGATGACGACCATCACCACGATGATGATGAAAGAGAAGATGATGAACGGGAGGAAGTAGAAGAAAGCGCGGGGGCTCAATCTCAAGGTGGTGATAAACCGGATGGAGAAAACGATAGATCTCAAGAAATGTATATTTCTCAGATGAAAAATAGCAGCTATATCATCAACCCCTCATTCGATCCTGATGTCACGTCGCTGTCTCAATTGAATTTGATATTGGCCAATAGGTTTTGCGTCCTTTATAACATCGTGAATAACCCCAAGCTATATCTACGGTTGATGGAAAGTAATGGCTATGTTTTCAATGGAGATTTGTCATATTCATCGTTAAACCGTGAGCAAAGACACGATAAATATTTCGATCGTTGTAATGATCTGAGAATATTTTTCGACGACTACGTAGTCAACCGCTTCCGGGTGAAAAAAATTTGCAAATCGTGCTTTGATACAAAATTTAAAACAACTCTTTCCAAAGGTCTTAAAGAAATTTACGATCTCGGGGTCCGAGAACGAAACGAATATTGTTACATAAATCACCCTCTTTCGTCTTGTCACTTGAGCGATTTTCGTTCCAGAGAATTCGTTTCGGTAATTCAAAACATGTTTCCATCCTTTAAAATGTGTGAAGGGATCGCATCCGTCAAAATCATTAAGGAACATTTTTGCGTTCCGTTTAATTTATCGCTATATTTACAGCTGCAAGGCGCGGAAAAAATTTGGCCCGATACGTTATTTAATTGCGGAATACACAGGGAAAGCCCCAAATTACTTACCTTAGAACGTAACGCGTCCCTCATGAATCTCCTCGAGGGGCTGAATTACAATATTTGCTACAACGATATGCTTTCGCTTTCCGACGTTTCCAACTACATCGGATTCACGAAAAAGGCAGACGATGACGAGGACGAAGATGAATCTTTCGATTCCGACATTGGTAAAACGTCAACGAAGAATCGAATGAGCAAAGAGTTAGAGGCAACGACGGAAAAATTAAACCCCAGGCTAGTAACGAAATTGCTGGAAGAATTAAGATGTTATCAACATCGAAACGTATCCGAAAGGCCTAACCTATACGAAATTTTGAGCGTCATACACGGGACCGATGAACACCTACACGGAGATTTCGATTATGAACAACGGTATTTTCAAATAACGTGTGCGATCTTGTTCGAAGAAAAGACACTTTCTGCATTAGATCTTAATCAAATGGTCGTCAACGTAAGCGGATTTTACGAACGTCTAGACAAATCTTTCAAAGCGATTGGCGGTTTCGACGATATTGTTTCCAGTAGGAAAGAGAAAGTTCCCGATTTAATGGCTATCGCGGAAACGATGAATAAATTCGAAGATGTGAAGGAAGACGCCGCCAAAAAAGGAAAACCAGTACACGAATCCTGGGAGGCGATGGAAATAAGTTGGGATTATATATCCGAAAGCGAAAGCGAGAGCTTGCGAGAAAGAAGAAAGTTGGTCGCGGGAATGGATAACTTGTATTTGAAAATGCAGAGGCAGTTTTACCCTATAATATTGAGCGAGATCGACTGGAACGAACAAATATTTTTCCTGTGCGAAGAAACCTCCAGGACCGACATTTTTTCGTTTCTCACTTTTTCAGGAAAAATCGTCATCACATACCTCCGTCTTCGAGGTATTTTTGCCGGGCTAAAAGAAAAGCTCGAGGACGGCGGTTGTTTCAGGGACCATCAGCTCTTTCGAGAAATGTATGATAAATTTAAAATGAATAAATCGAAAGATAAAGAAGCGTTTAGAGAATTCGTCGTTAAGGACGCCTTCTTGGGGAAAAATTTTCCGATGAAAAGAGAGGAAGAAAAAAACGCCTCCACCGCCGCCTCCACCGCTGCTATTTCTTCTCCTGGTCCAGCTGCCGCTTACGAAGAAAAGAAAATTAGATACGAATTTTCATGCTTCATTTATTTTTGCTTATATTGGAGTTGGATTTTCAATTACGTCCGAATGGAACACGTGTCCGTGCTAACGTCGTTAAGGAAAATTTTAGAAAGAAATTTTAATTCTCTGCTCCAAGTCTGGAACACCGTAATGAATTTCTCAGAGGTCAAGGAATTATCGGCTGAAAGGGAAACTAACGATTTAGAAGCCCTCGTTAATGTTTTAAAGGCCAAAGTTTTTGGATTCATATATTTTTCGAAAGAGAGAGCCGTCCAATTCAAAAGGTCGTTGGATGTAGATAGCTTTTGTCGGTACGAAATTAACGAAGGCTGGATGAAATTCGTGAAGGACTACACCACCCCGATACTCGGTGCTCAAATCGCGAAACGGAAATTTATTCCACTCTTGTTTTACAAGCTATGCGCGGAGTATTGTCACAAATACGATGTCAAAAATTGTTTTTCGCACTTGGTGTCGATCGTACTGGACGGACGCGCACCGAGCTTGGGGGTGAAGAACGACGACGATGATAATGATGTGGATGATTATGGCGATACCGCCGACGATGATTTACGGAATGTCGACGACGACGACGACGAATATTCGGTTAACGAGAGAGTTATTAATAGGATTAAAACTATTCGAAAAAATTTAAGAATAATCCCGAATTTCGATTCCGAGGCATTTTTAAGCGCTTTGAAAAAGGAGATGGAATGTCACAAAGATCGAATGAAAAACCGATTTGACCAAAAAGAAAGAAATAGGCAGAAATTGGCTTGTAAACGAGGTTCCCGCCGCGTGTATTACGAGCCTCCACCTAAATTTTGGAAAATGGAATTACCCGCGGAAAAGAAAGAGAAAGCGGAAATTATTATGTGGAACGATTTCGTCGACAAAGTAGAAGAATTCATTCTTCGTCAGCTAGAACCAACCGAAAAAGCGTCGTCATCTTCCGCTTTTGGTAACAACGATTCTTCGCCGTCATTATTTAAAATACTGAACAAAAGGTGCGATTTATTCAACGATATAAAAGAAGACGATGGCATTTACGAGTTTATGTTTCCGTCCTCGTCGGATGAAATGACCATCGTCGACAAATATATATTGGACCGATTCTATAAAGCGAAAATTGGAAAAAATTACAACGATAGAAACACGGAGAATAAATTTATCCTTTTGAACAGGGTCGTGAATGAAGAAAGAGAGAACGACGACGGGAAGAAAATCCAGTCGTTGTCGACGGCGAATGATAGAAAATACCCCGAGAGAAATAACGATAAGGAGAAATATCGGGTGGAAGAGGGTTCGATTGAGGAAAGCGAGTCGGGTAATCAACGCGTTTTAACGTCCAAATCGGGAGGCGCGTCGCACTCCAAAACCAAAGTGAGCGAGGATTTCGGGAGCGGCTTACACTTGGAAATGTTCAGAAATATGTACGGGAAACGAACGATTATCGACAACACGAATAATAAGAAAACGCCGGGTAATAAGCAAGTGTTCGACAACGACGAAGAAGAGAGCGTCTTCTACGTCCCGTCATTTTACCTTTCCACTTTGGGGCCGATCGAGATCGTGGAATATTTTAAAGCGATTACGTACTTCGATCTAAGATACGTTATAGATTTTCTCAACCAGAAGTTTCTCTCGCTTATGACCGTGAGTATAGACTTGGAAAATACCATGTTATCCGGAACTTTGCGCGAAACGAAAAACGAAAACGCTAAGAAAGTTTTAGAGAAAAATAGAAACTATATCAGATACCCCCCGGTGAAATGGTCACTCCTCGAAAGTTCCGAGATCCACGACCTAAACGACCGCAACGTCGAAAACATCAACTTGCCATCGCCGGGCGGTAACAAGGAGAAATACCGAGCTCTACAAGTCTATAACGCGATGCGCGATAATTTAAAAAGTTTGAGTTATACTTATAAAATGAAAACGGTCACGGTCTATTTGTGTAGAATCGATAAAAGTAAGGCCGCCATAAAAGTATTCAAGAGAGATAATCGTCACCAGGACGTGTTGGTCGTTCAAAATTCTCACAACGTTTTAACGCTGGACCCGAATTATCGCAAGGATCAGGCATCTGCGAATAAAATAAAACGAATAAGGTGCGAAATTCTCTCCGATCCGGAAATGAGGAACCCGTCTCAATTCAATACAATATTAATCAATTCGACGTACGTAAAAGACCAATTCTACTCTACGCAGAATATCAATTTTCATCGCTTGGATATTCTACTCCAACCTTTGGATAAAAATCGAATCATGGAAGGCATTTTTAACACCGTTAAAATGCGAAATATTTTGAGCAGGAAAATGGAAAAGGAGAAACCTAAAAATTTCTACGAGAATGAAAGATGGGGTCTAGAGAGCGACGACGAAGAGACGTCGGATGACGATGATCAATACCACCGTGGGAATGTCAACTACGCCGACGCCGACGACGACGATGGCGAAAGCAAAGACGACGGAGGCGGTAGCGGCAGCGGCGACGATACCCGCAATTACGATCTTGACAAAGTCGGGGACGATCCGAGATTTTCGAAAGAAGAATTGTCACCCGAAAATCAGATATTGTTGCGATACGATTTCCACTCTCACAAAGAACATTTTTTGCCGGGTTTGTCGCGCAATATATCTAAATATTTACTCTCGGGGGAAGAAGAGCATCGGAAAGAAAATACTAAATACGAATTCAATACCGATATAAAAAGATACGCCGAGCTGTCGACGTATACTTTTTCCAGCGTGTTGGCGAACGCGTTTAACCAACATCATAACCAACCGTTCGCCGGACCGGTGAAGAAACTGTTCGTTACGAAAAATGAAGATTTCATCGGCGGACCGGACGGCGGTCCGACTCTAGTGTCTTATCGGCCGAACGTTTTAGAAGCCGACGGGGGGTACTTGATTTGCGGATGCGAAAACGAACTTTTCGCGAGGACCTCGAAGGTGATATCAAACGAAATATCGGTTGAGAAATTGGCGCTCATTCACGATATTTCGTTGAACTTTGACGAAATCATCTTAATCCTTCATAATCTTCTGAACGCGAATACGGCATTCCAAGGCTTAAACGTCTTTGTTTTCCTTCACGCAAACGGCAAGATTTCGAAGGAGAGCATGAGCGAAAAAGAGCTGATAGATACCATATTTAACGCCATAAAAGAATTCGCCGGAGGAGAAGAAGCGGCGGCGGCGGTTGACGAATCGCCATTATCAAACCCCGTTTATAGGCTGTATAAATTAATCGAAAAGAACAAAATGTATCTATACGTGCTTAAGCACCTGATGACCTTCGTCGGCTACGGAAACCTTCTTAGCACCATGGATAATGAATTTATGCATCATTTATTGTACACTATCAATCAAGCTTCTTACAACATGCTGGAAAAAACGATAACCATACTGGTCGGAGTGAAAGGTAACGAGGGGAAGTCGAATTTCATGACGATCGTGAAGAAGGCGCTATTCGGAAAATTATCTTTTGCTAACTGCTCTTTATCGGCTTTCGACACTAAAGGCGGTTCGAGCTCGTCAGCTATGCCCAATTTGAGATTTTTAGAAAATACCCACGGGGCTATAGTAGATGAGGCCTCGACAAAAAAGGATGTAAATCACCCGTTGATAAAGAGTTGCACAGACCGCGTCATCGAAAATTTCAACGCGAATAAAGAGCAGCGGCTGCAGCAAGGACAAGAAGGTGGGGTCGAAGCAGCGACTCGTCATCGCTTGCGAATGCACAAAAGATTGAGAAGGAGAAGAAAAATTACAACGCTCGTCGACCACGATAAATATTTCGACTTCTCGCCAAAACTCTTTTGTTCTTCGACGAGTTACACGTGGAACAATGGGTCTCCGTTGATGTGTAACGTCTCTGCCAGCAGTTTTATAAAATACCACCACGTAACTCAGTCATCCATCGTATGTCAAACCGACCAAGTTCTTAAAAGCTGGCATAACGAAACTTTTTCACCGATAATCCGAAAGAAGAAGGATAAAATTGCGACCTCGTGGAATCGGATATCTCCGAATATAAGAAAAACAATGACGTTTTCCAATAATGTTCTTTATTTGAATCAAGAGAAATTAGTGAATTACATAGATCAAGCAACGTATAAAGGAATTATAAAAATAGAGGATTACCACCAAACGGCCGAAGTCGCGCACTCCAACTCCACCGCCGCCGACGCCGTCATCCCCTTCCGCTTACCGCCAACAGTGGGTCCGGACGCCTCCGACGAAGAATCAGAATCTGAAGACAATGCCAAAGAGCGCGTCCCTTCCTCGGCGCTTGAATCGATATGGCTAAAATTTCACGAAGATTCGGTGGCCTGCGGAAGAATTTTAGAATTCCTCCTTGGCCGACCGACGAAAAGTCAAATGCAAAAAAATATTTTCGATAATACCGCTCGAGCTGAAAACGCATCCAGGGGTCAATACCAGATTGTTGATGACGCAGATGAGGCATCATTGGGTTTGGTAGGGATAAAGACCGTAGACACCGATAAAGCTTGTTGGCAGACCAAAATTGATTATAGGGTTTCTTCTTCTTCTTCTTCTTCTTCTTCTTCTACTATTAAAAAAAGACGTCGCCTTGATTCGTTCTCGTCCGCGGCCGATGACGAAGCCACCACCAGTGCCACTGGTAGACGTAAAAGAGCTAAAAGAACATCATCGGCAGTGGCATCGGTAGAAGAAGAAGAAGAAGCAGCTACAACGTCCACGACAATAGTAGAAGAAGTCGCTAACGACGTAGAAGAGACGACGAAAAAAGAAAAAGCCGTGAAAAAACGTTCGACAGAGGAGCGAGTCAAGAGGAAAAGAACAGGTGCCGGCGTTGATGCGATTCTCAGCGATGTAGAAAACGACGACTACGGCGAGTCGTTTAAAGAGGACGGTACACGAAATAGAAAGAAAAAAAAGAGTTCCCACCATTACACTGTCCACGAAAAGGAAATTAACCCACCCGTTAAATTAACAGTAACAAGCTGTCCAGCGATCTTATCGTCCCAACAGTACGGCGGCGAGCGCGGTGGGAATGATTCGAAAGCTTTAGTTTATAAAAACGTTTCGAAAGACGACGCGGGAAGTTCCTCAAAAAACAAATCGCAAACTTGGTTCGGTGGCGTAAATGTACTCTGGAAGAGCGACGTACAGAAGAGACATATGATCAAGCCCGATCTTTTGAAGACGGTTACGACGCCGAATCAGGAAATGCAGTTGCGAAACATCTTCCGAGAAGCTTTCAGGATATGCGTCAATTGCCAGCTATTTTTGCTAGCCAATTCGTTCGATGTGGACTATCCGGTCGACGACGCCATGGAAAAGAGGCACTTGGTGTTCTCCCTAAACACCGTCAATGAAACCAGCGTTAAAACGAATAAGTTTCTAGATTTCGTTTCGGAGCTTGGCGATTTCTTGCATCACCTCAACGCGACGATGAGGCAGGGGCAGAACAAACACGTTTCGCTGAACGCGCAAGCTAACAATTTGAAAAAGAAGTTATCGCCTCTACTCTCGGTAAACGATAAAAGTAGTACGAACGAAGAATCGTACAGCTTCTTCTTTTCAAAAATCGCGCAGTTCGTGAGCGAGAATAGAGTATTCCCGAGCTTGCAGCTGAAGGAAAATAACATTTGCGAGTCCCTCAACAGCTTTTACTCGCTGTATTCCTTGCTGATGTTGAAGAGATGCGATAAAGAATTACCTTTGTTTAAGCAGGCCAAACAAATGAAATCAATTCGTACAAGCATCGAGCAAAATTTCAACACGTTCGACGAGGACGTGCAGATGATAATGAGCACGCCAATTTTCTTCCCGTTCTATAAGAACAAGTTCGGCAGGCCTCTAAATAAAGGACATAGCATAATCGATAAAATGATTATAAATAATCTTCACGTCGAGGGATTCAAGGACAAGCCTTTCATCGAGGCTTACGCCATACCATTTGATGTCGATGTGTTGAATTTGGAATGTAACGGAAATATTGAAAAAATGAGCATGCCGGATTTAATAAATCAGACGCTCGTGCAATTAAATACTAAGCACGTCTACAATCTCCAGCTTATTTGCTTCCATATTCATATGATTTTAGATTACGTCGCCTATTACGACTCTGACGTCAAAAGCGTTCTAAAGGAGTTGAAAGATGATGCGGAAAGCGATGAAATATCGGATAGCGTTTATAGGTTCATGCAAACATCTCACAAAATTACCATGCCTATAATTCTGTATGAAAAAATGATGCAGGTTGTTCAGAATGATAACACCTTCTCCATCTTCGAGCGTTTCTCTAAATACAAACCACCGCCACCACTTAGGGATAAAGAGGAAAACGGGAACGCCAGCGACCGGGAACACCATGACGACGGCGGCGGCGGCGGCGGCGGCGGCGACGGCGGCGGCAGCGGCGGCGGCGACGGCGACGGCGACGGCGACGACGAAGAAGAGGACGATGATGATATCGAAATGTATCCACTGATGGTTCTAAGAAAGACTATAGAAATGACATTGAAAGATAAAAAATACCACAAAAAGTTAATGAAGTGCATTTTTAAAACGTGCAATGTGTTTCGCGTCGATTTATGTTGCGAAATATGTAAAGATACCATCTTAAATTTGTAGTGTTGCTTTATGTATTTCATTTTTTGTCGTTATTTATAATCACATGTTTGTCCTTTATTTTTGTGTGTATACTTGTAACTTAAATTCAAAAATCTATTAATATGTGTTCTTTTGCTTTCATTTTATCACATTTTTTTGATATATTTTGTTTGTATGCCTTGTTAATAAAATACGATTTCTTATATATGTGTCATTATTAACTCTGTTTGCTCGTTAGTTTTTCTTTAGATAACACGTGACATATTTATCGCTGTATTATTATTTACTAAGGATTGTTAATAAATTGGAAAAAAAACATAAATCTTTTATTTAAACACTAAATACTTTCAAATAAAAATAAAAAATACGACTTATAAGAAAACGAAAAAACAAGCTAACGATAAATCAAAAAAGGTTTCGATATTTTAAGTTTAATGAGGTAATAAATAAATAATATATAAATTTCAACGGTACGAGCTGGCTGGCGTCTAAAGAGAAGATCTTAAAACCCTTTTCTTTCTGCTAGTTTCTGATTTCTTTCTTTTTTTTTCTTCCTCCATAAATCTCCGAAACGAAAACGGCTAAGGAAAGAAAAAAATATTATGATTTATTTAATTATTGACGCTGATTGATCGCTTCGAGAAAATATAAAAGGCGCATTAATTAAGTGAATGTTATAATATAATAATAATAATATATAATAATAATAATAATATAATAATATATTAATATATAATAATTAATAATAATTAAATTAATAATTATAATATAATTAAATAATAATATTATATAATTAATAATTTAATATAACACTTTTACTCTTTATAACTATAGGTTTATCTTAATTCGAGTTGGAGTTTAATATATTAAAATTTAAATGACATTTTTATCATATTATTCACTCATATCTACTCCATCGTGTATTATATTATGAATCTCGTGCTCTTTATATCTATCGGATATATTTCAGATTTGATAGGTAAATGGATATATACCTTTTTCTTTACCCTATATCTCACCGTACTTGTGTCAATTTCTAGTCCCTTTAATTCACATACGCTATTTTTCCGCGTGACACATTCCCCGGTTAAGGACCTCACTGTGTATTGCAGTACAATTCATTACCATAAATGGAGAGGGATTACGTTCAGAGGATTAATCGTACTTTTTTATCGGCTCAGATATTCAGCTATAATTATATATAATATTAATATAATAATAGATTATTAACTCATGAAATAGCGATAGACTATCTATTAAAATTGTATTATAATACTCATTGTTGCTCTATATAGAGGCAATATATCTAATATCTAATAATACTTTATTAATATTATCGTATTATAATTACTGTTATATATAAATTATCTCTAGTGTATATAATATCATTGATTTCATATAAGTGTAATATGTAGCTAATTTTATTAACTATGTGATTATTATTATTATTATTATTATTATTATGGAGATATAATATTATTTCAGATGTAAATTGTAAATTATTTATTCTCATATTATTCATTTATAAATTATATATAATTAAATATATATAATAGATTTACTTTAATAATTTCACTATCTGAGTGTGGATATATATAATGTTATATTGTGTGAGTGTGATATAGTCTATACTTTGTAATACTCTTACGTTAATATATTCTTATCTCAGCTATTAAATGTTATCTCTATTATTACGTAATTTTATATTAATTATTAATTCTACTTTATACCTTAAAGATAACATTATTTGAGTGTTATTTTATATATATTCTATATACAGTTTAATTATTATTATTATTATTATTTTATTATTATTTATGTTTTAGTAGAGTGATATGCGACTCTGATTTAATTATTAGTGTTATTTAGTAAGTCGTGATTATTGAGTGATCACAGATTCGTTAGCTAAGGTTCGTTGCTTCATATTACTAATGCATAAGATAAAATCCACCTGCAAAAGTTTTAATATAAGAGTCAGGAGTATAGAGATTTTTTAAATACATATCTTATTTCTCTATATTCATATGCGCTCTCGTGAGGTATAGTGCTCTTTGAGTGTTCCGACTGTGCGCTCAACTGAGTAATATGCTAAAAGAATATCGACGATCTTATATTATTCACTAAGTTCATCGACGAAATAACCTCATAAGAAGTATGTCTAGAGTATTTCTAGCATTATATGACTCTCCAGTACCATCATAGTGAGATAAATAGAAAGGAAGGTTTTCATAGGAGTAATTGTAGGATCTGCATTTCTCTCTTAATCTTGCAATACTGCACAGAACAGAGAGTGTGAGGAGTCTATAATATACGGATCCCGATACACACTCAGTCAGTGTTGTCTCACATGTCTTTTATTATCTATCAAATATAGCAATTGTAAATTTATTATAGATAAAAGTCCTTGACAGCGATAATATAGAATGGAGCATAAATAAGCATTGATATAGAGAGATATTGCTTTCTCTCTCAGGAAATGGGAAGTTATTAGAATCGAAAATACTTGTAAAATCCACCATAAATGTCAAATATAGTCACTATATATACATTACGAAATATACATATCATATAACAAATTATATATCAACTAAAATTTAATATATCATAATATAATAATAATAAGTGAATAATAAATAATAATATAATAATGAGATATATAATAAGACTTTCTCGCTCATATATATATAATAAATTCAAGAGGAGTGATGGCATCTTACGTGCAGCATTTATATTAGACATTAATAAATACTAACTTATCTATTAATTAATAATAAGGATCAATAAATAGAAAAATCATACTATATAATAATCTCAGAGTGAGATATAGATAAAATTACGATAATAGATAGGATGATCATCCATATACTCACATCATTCACTGAATAATATATCCATTTATATGAGCATAGAGTGCAATATAGAGTGAGTGAGAGATATACGCAAACTCACAATTCGTATTCTAAATTACTCGTCACTCAGTAAAAATATATTTCCTACGTCACACAGATCATAATCCATGAATATAAATAATATCACATAAATAAATTCGATATCATATAATCACAGGGATAAGAGTGAATACTCTTAATAATTTGAGATATTATAGTTGGGAGTCTTGAGGTGATTTTAGATTATCTAAAGTCTAGTAAATCACTTTCATGATATTAAAAGTTTCATAATTTCTATTAATATATCTAACATAAAATTGTTAATTTTATTCTATACTTCTTATTACACGATCCTAAATCTTTTTTATGTGTGAGAGATTTTTATGTGACAAAATTATATATATAAAATTATTTAGTTAATTATGATCCACTTGTATTAGTTAATTATTATCTAATCATCGCTAGGCGATGGAGGCTGGGGCCCCTTTTAGAATATTCCATGACGTCGATGTCTATAATATATTGATTATCTATTTCTTTCATATCTCTATTTTCTCTACTCTCACTTAATTTTTCTAGAGTGAGTAAGTGACGTAGTAGAGTTCGACGTCTAGAGTAATAAGTTAGTAAATACGTAAACAAAGATATGTATTTTTGATTTTATTGCATAAGCATGAGAACTTCTGTGTTGAAGATATAGCTTTAGTATATATCAACTTTAGACAGATCGCAACCGTAAGAAACTCTAAGATATCTAGAGATCGTGTTTATCGCTCTGTTACACGCGCGATAGTAGTTTTAGAGAGATAATCTCGAAACAACAGTTCTCTCCGTGTATACGAGAGAGCGTTTTTGTCCAAATCAGATAATGATATTAGTTCAGCTCAGCACAATACATTGATGCTCAAATCTATATGTATTACTCAGAGTACTATTTATCAATAGCTATATACCCTGAACGTAAATATTATTCTATTGAGATCTAAAAGTAACGCGTGTGAGGTAATAAGATATATAATTCCAAATATAATTATTAGCGTCGTATCTTTATATTACCTATATATTTAGAATTTTTCGATGAAATTCGTAATAGTCTTTCGTTCTAGGGTGAAAGCAGTCTCTGTATCCTAAAAACAATTTCGTTTTCTCAACTCTTTCCCCTCCTTTGTTTTCTACGCTAAAGTTGACATAACATAGCATATCGTCGCATAAATACATTCGCAGATCGTATATCGCGGGCGATATGTTGCTTCGGTCGTCGATTTCGAAGATGAATTCGTCGCAGCAAGTTTCCAAATGTTTCATCAAATCAATTTCTATATTTCCCTTAGTGGTAACCGCGAGTCGTAAAAAGGCGCATCCGCGATCGCCTAACATCTGAAGAAATATTTTTTTCAAAACGAACATTTCGTCATAAAGCAATTTCGTCATTTTCATGTAGAGTCTTTGACTAATCTGAAACATCAAATCGTGTAGGAGACGAGAACACTTCGGTATTAATATTATTAACGACGATGTTGTAGGAACGGAAAAGGCGAACGGTACATACTCTGCTGGAATAGGGAAGTTGCGTAGATTTTTAAAATGTTCTTCTACGCGTTTAAGTCTTTCAGAAATACTAAAGTGATCGCAAATACTGCTCCACAATTTTGTTCGAAATTTGAAACTATTACATTTCTTTCTCATATACAGTATACATGAATATCACAAATCGTGAGTAATTTGTGATATCCACATACAGGTACTTTTTGGTGTTATATATATATATATATATATATTACTACGCGTGAGCCTTTTGGGACGCAGTGGCGTTATACTGTTGGGTGAGCGCGTGAGTTATCATTAAACTGAGTATTTTATTCTCGCTGTGTTCGTGGTGCCGTTTGTGCTCGCTCTCTTCACAATGTGACGAGTCTGTTTCGTGTAGGAATTTCTTCAATCAGTTCACTCTGTCTCAGTGTGGATGCATGTTATATATTTCCTGGCTCGTGTTTTCACATAAATGATTGCTGGTTTAAGTAATAGAGTTTCAACTTATTGTTAGTAAGTAACAGCGAAGAGGCCATTGCTTAATATTACTCATGAATCACTCTCTCGTTACGCTACATTATTATATGAAGATAGCGCTATAGATGTTTGCGGCGTATGCAGAGCCATTGGTGACGTCGTGCACTTCCGGTGATTTCTCCTCACGAACTCGTGAGAGTTATGATTGCTTGGTTGATAAACTCAAGTCTACTTCCCTTACTTATATATTATCTCGAACTATATTTTTTCTGACTAATTAAATTTATTTATGTAAATAAATAATATATATATAGTATATTGAAATATATATTCATTTTTATTTTTGTATTTTATATCCTTTATTTTATATCGATTTAATATATTAAAATAAATTAAATCATAATAATTAATTTATACGTTATTTTTATTTAACTCACTCAGACTGCAAAGATATTAATTAAAACTTGTATAGATATTAATCTTCAATTATGCTCTATTTTTATATATATTTCAAATAGTAGAATTAAGGATTGTGAGTGATAAAACTCACTTTTGAAACTCGAGCTTATCTTATTTATTATTTATTGATTAAAAATTTACATTGTATATCCATATTCTAGTACTATGTGATAGGTCAGTGTTTACAATAGACCTACATTGGATTATGGTGTTATGCATCAGATAATCGCGAATACCAGTCGAGTATCCATAGTGATAACTAATCTTCATATATCTTAGCATTGGTAATTGATAGTATATATAATCTCGCTCACAGTGTGTGAGAGTGATACTATATAGGATTTATAATATGCAAACTTTGGAATAATAATTCTCACGTGAATGCGCTAAAATATTCTGTCTGTACGTTTTACGATATCACCTGAGATTTTGCATGAGAACAATTAAGGCCAGATAAATTCGGTAACTATATCGCTTTCGGTGTATTCTATTCAAGTGGCACTCTTATTTGATATAGTTATTTTGATACTCAGAAACGCCATATGACTAGTATTCGCAGACTAATCGAAAATAAACGAGAGAACATAATTTATCTACATATCATTCACACTCTGATCTTCTAGTATATCTAGATGAATCACAGCACGTGACACATTCTCTCTATATTATTATATAGTATCACACAGTGTGCATAAAAAAATTCTAATCATAAAAAACAGAGTGGACAACTGCACTTTTTTCTGTGGTGGGATATGTTTATTCTTCTCAAAAATTATTCTCTCTAATTTAATGTGTAGTCACTAGATTGTTAGTTCTCGATATATATAGTGAGATATATCATACTTGTTATCGCGGGTAGCAAGATCTCTGTTTAGCTCTTTTGTACTATGACTCGGAGAGACGAAAGAGAGAGAATTTATTAATTATCGAGGGTGTGGAAGAGCTTAACACTTCCTACCGTGAACACAATCATTAATTGGTAACGTTTTATAGGTTTCTCATTATGTCCGCTGCAATAGATATATGCTATCTAAGAGATATTTTCACTTCTAGCTCTAAGGCTGATTGATTCTTATACACATATGTCATATGAGAAGTATTAAACTGTTTCACAAGCTCTAATATATCTTTCAGAACAAAATCTTCTATTATGTGTAAAATTTATTGGGTCTACTTACTTATTTAATTTATAATTCAGGTACCATTCTCTTAGCGGGTCGATTCGTCTTGAAACCGTAATTATCCTCAGATAAGGACTTACTTTTATTGGCTTTCTTTTCGACCGCATCCTCAACCTCCGCGGGACGAAATAGAATGGTTTCTAGGCGCTCTAGATCTTGACTGAAAAACGCAACGGTCAACGTATTGGCTCCCACTCTTTCGCGTTCTTCTTTATCGCTGATATTAGGCGTTACCCATTTTTCTAAATATGCGTCGTTGGCGCGCTTGATAATGGAATCGATTAATTCCAGCGCCGCTTTCAAATTCGTCGTTCGCGCTATCTCGATGCAGTAACCGATCAGACTCGAGTATTCGTCCAAGCTATTGTTGTATAGATTCGGTAATGAGGTATCGGGTTTTTTGGAATCCATAACCCATTTCACAATATTTTCGTGAAATATTTCGCCGTTTACACCCGTAGCGTGAGGGCAATTTCCGTAGCCTAAGAAATATTCCATTCTCTTATTAATAAGGTTCATTAAAAGGCGCGATTCTGGATTAAGTCTTAGCGCTAAATTGTACTTCATTTTTGGCGCGCTTTTTTCTCGATCCACCCGATACTGTAATTGGGGAAATAGCTTATTCAAGCGCCTCCCTATCATAAATTTCGTTATTCTTTTTTCGTTGCTCTCAACAGCTGATACTCGCAATAAAATCAACTTTTATTTTTATACCTTAATACATACCCTTCGGTTTTAATAAGATAATCTTACGAAGGTATCGATCAGATTGATACTCTCTAATAACATAAATAATATATATAATATATATATATTATAGTATATAGTATATAATATCAGTATATATATATATATATATATATATATAACTATATTTCTATAAAGTTTATTTATATATATATATTAAAACTTTAATAAATAATAAAAAAGTTAAAATTAAAATATCATTATATATATATATATGTATATATATATATACTATATATATAGATATAAATAATATATATATTTTATGTATAATATATTTATATATATATTATCTATATATATAATATATATATATACATATATTCATATATTATTACTCTATATATATATATATTTCATCTAATATATATATATAGTATATATGAAATTTTTTCTATATATCACTCAATCGCCTAATCATGATTATTATTTCGCAAATTAATTTAGGAAATTGTTTGCTCCAGATGCTTCTGTATTTAAAATAGTTACCCATAAGATAATTTTTAATTTTTGTTTTGTTTTTCAATATTTTTTCAAAATTTTTTAATTAATTATGAGAAAAAGTATAGAGTTAAAAATGTTTCTAATGCCTGGACGAACGCGAATGTAATACTACGTTTAATATTAAATTGTTTTTATCTAATTCTTTTTCATTAAAGCTAACATGGAAGTTAGCGTGGCAATAGTGCTTAATACTAAAGCCGTTTTATATATATATATATATACTACTCCTATATATATATGATATATAATATATATATATATATATTTTATATATTATATATATATATATATATATATTATTATATATTATATATAGGTATATAATATATATATAATAATATACTATATAATATATATATACCTATATAGTGATATATATTATATATAATATATATATATTATATATATATATATATATAATATATATAGTATATATATATATATATAGTACTACGTAATATATATATATATATACTATTATATATATATATAATATAGTATATATAATACATATATATTATATATATATATTATATTATATATTCATAATATATAGTTATATATATATATATATAATATATATATTATAATATCCATATATATATATAACTATATTATAATAATATATAGTATATATATATAATATATAGTATATATATATATATATATAATAATATATATATATATATTATAGTATAATATATATTAATATAATATATATATATATATAATATATATGGTGTAGGGGAGGTGGTACAATGGTTGATGCCGGTGGTGATCTATAGAGAAAGATTTTCTGAATATTTCACAACGATGATGTTAACATATTTTGGTAGAAATTTTGTTTCAGTTTTTTAAATAATGGATGGGTTGTGATGAGTAGGTAGTCCTGTTAGTGATCTAGGTGGTTTATTTGAGGCATTATTTCTATTTTTTATTCGAATGAGGATTTGTATTACAGGAGTTCGAGCTAGGTGAATGCATCATTTAAGAGCGGTGATGTAATTTCTGTTAACACATTGAATAGAGTTTCTTCTTTCCTCCAAGTTTGTTCCGTTAAATTGCTTTATAGTGGGCATTTAGTGTTCTTTATGTGGCTCTGCGAAGTGATATTGTATACTGCATTTTGTAAATGCTATGTTACTATTGAAGTGTCAAACCTAGGATGGTGGGTTGTTTGTTGAAAGGGGGGAAGTCTATTGCTTGCTAGGTATAATTTGCTGTATAGGTATTGATTCTCTTCTATCTGATGGTGAGTGGGGTAATATTGTGGATATTGGAAGTGAGGTTTGTGGGGTAATAGTGGATATTGGAGTGAGGTTGTCATTCTACAGTATTCTCTGTTAGCCATTGATGCAGATTGTTTAAATATTGTTGAAATTCTCTACATGCTATATTCATAGATGGACTTTGGGCTGTGTTTGTTAGGGAGTTGAATAACTATTAGTTTTAATGGAAGGGGAAGTATGATGAAGAAGGTCGTGCATAAAGGAGTTAAAAAAAGATGTGGGTGAGAGAATGACTCTCCATAGGGGGCTTGCATTATATAATTTGTATTGAATTGAAACAGAGTGACCCTGGATGACCTTTGGATGTACGAGCAAGAATAGGAGGTTTGGCTATTTTTTTTTTTCTTATAGATGGATGTATTTTGTATAAATAAGACTTTTGTCTAACTGAAAGGTGAAAGTAGGAACTATATGCGAATACACTTTTGTTTGAGTTGATATCTAATTGGGAGAAGGAGAGAGGAGGGAGGGGGAGAAGAGAAAGGACTTTCTGTTCGACTTAGATCATGTTTCTTCTACTAATGTTCTGTTTCCATATATGTAACGCACCCACACATCTAAAATGTGGGGATTCATGGGTAGATGAAGATTAAGGTAAAGATATATTATATATAATAATATATAATAGTATGATAGGTATATATATAAATATATTATATTATAAATAGGTATATATATATAATTTATATAATATATATATTATATATATGTATAATATATATATATATTATACTAGTATATATTAGCTATATATATATATATAATTTTCATATATCATATAATAATATATTATATATATATATATATAGTATATATAAATATATATATATATATATATATATAATATCGGCAGGAATATATATAATATATAATATATAACATATATATATATATAACAATATAATATACTATAATATATATATATATATAATATATATATAGTATATATATATTATATATATATATGATACTAATACAGAGGTGGGCAAAATACACATCAAATTTAGTGATTTTGAGAAAATCAAAATCAAAAATCACTCCCAAAACGAGTGATTTTAAATCAAAACTCAAATGCACCTTTAGTCGGTGATATTGATCAAAATCACTCCACATCAACTCTTGCGATTATTAAACTCTTTTCAAAATCACTTTCAAAGTCAGCGAATCTTAGCTTTTATAGTATGTAGTATAATATATATATATATTGATATACTAATATTATAATATATATATATATATATATATATTAATCTATATATATAAATTATGATATATATTATAATATAGTATATATATAATATATATATATATACTATATATATAATATATTATATTAAATATTATTATATATATAATATACATAGAAGCATGTTCTAAAAATTCATTAAACGTTTTATAATTTGCTTGTTTATAAACGATGCTGTTCGAATTTTTTTATCTGAAAGTTTTCGTCCTCGTTGAGGGGTTGTTTATGCATTCCTGCAAATGAAAAGAGCCTTTCTACGGGTGCTGATGATGGAAGAGGAGTATTATATTGTTTAAAAATTCTTAATACATAAGGATACTTTAGTAAAGATGATACATTTTTACTTGGGTCTTGAAAATAATTGAGTACTTCCAAATCTTCTTTGTTGTGAAGAGTTTTCGATGAACCTTCTAAAGATTTGAAGAAATCGTCTTCTCCACTGTCACTACATCTTTCTTCCATCTCCACATCTGAAGATGCTATTTTCCTTAAAGATATTTGTAAGTAAGTTTTAAGTTGGGCTTTTGTTTCTTCTGTATTATCACATTTGTCACCCTTGACTAGAGACACCCACCTCAATTTAAAATATGGATGAGACACAGATGCCAAAATAGCATCCTTAATACCAACATCAAGATCTAAGTATTTTTGAAACCTAGCTTCATATCCTGAACGTATAGCTGTCAATAATGGTGAGCAGTATCTCAACTGTGAATTATTCGTTTCTATTGTCGAAAGAGATATCTGGATGTAACTTCTGTTCATAAAAAAATATTCATTATCTACATTAGTACATTACATACATCATGTCGGCCAAAATTACAGTAAATAATCATTATTTATAGAATTGAAAATATTGAGTTATTAGTGAAATTTGGTTAGAGCTTAGCAAAAAAAAAAGACTTGCAAAACATTAGAATATTTAATAAACTCACACCTCTGCATATGTCTAAGAAGATTACTTGTTGCTTCTATAGATGCTGACAGAACTTGTACCCCGATACATTTCATACAAACAGCCTTCACCTTTCGTCCGTTTAAATCCACAATTTGGAAATACTCGCCACGTAAAATGAAGGGTACATCCTTCTTGTCAATATTTAAAGTATCCAAAAGTGTTGAATATTCTTCTGAACTTCGTTTAAAATATTTTGTCCCTGGAGTTGTAGGAGCCTGCTTAAGTTCAAAGTGGTGTTCAGACATAACTTTCTTTACGAATTGTAAATGTAGGCCTGCGGAGAGCGACCTGCTCACTATGATGATGAAAAAGGCGAATTTGGAAGCAATAATTCAAAGTGCGCTCTAGCTTTTATGATTGCGTAAGGTTGAACTGAAAAGTAATTTGTCACAAATTTCTCGTAGAGTTAAGATAAAAGGTTTTTTTTTTTTTAACTATCAATTCAAACTGTATGAATATGGGTTTAAATGAAAGAATAGAACTGAGGAAAATTTCTTTGTGAATATTTCAACGCGCACGTTACATAAATCAGGGAAATATGTTATTTAATATTAAACTTTACATTTCAGTGATTTTAGTGATTTTCTGCTGATTTCTAAAATCAAAATCCATGGATTTTTCGTGATTTAAAATAAAAATCACAAATCACCATCAGATGGTGATTTTCAAACAAAATCAAAATCATGATTTTGATATTTAAAAGTCATGATTTGATTTTTGAAAATCCAATAATCATGCCCACCTCTGTATATATATATGATATATATATATTATATAGATATATAATATTATATAAATATTATATATATACTAATAATATATATATATATATATATATATAGACTATATATATATATATATTATAGGGTATATATATATAGTATTATATATATATATATATAATATAGGCATTTATATAATATTATATATATATATATTTAATTATATATATATGGATATCTATATATAGGATATATATATATATTATATAAATATATATATATATATAATATAATATAAAATAGTATATACTATAATATATATATATATATAATATAACTATAATATATATATTATTATATATATAATATATATCTATTAATATATATATATTATATATACTATAATTTATCATTATATATATATATTATATGATATATATTATATATATAATATATATAATATACTATATATATATATATAGTATATATATATATAATATATATCTATATAACTCACTAATATATTAATACTATATAACTATTAGTAATATATATAATACTATATATATATAAGTAATATATAGTATATATATAATATATATATATATTTATGATATATATGTATATTTATATAGTATATATATAAACGTAATATATATAGTATATATAGTATATATTACTATATATACTACCTAACCTAATGGATTATGATATATATATATACATAATATATATAATCATATTATACCTATTATAAATATATTAGCGCTATACAAATAAATTATTATTTTAAAAAATATTTATTTTCTTTAGAATCAAAATATAGGTATAATATAATATTAATAATAAAATATATTAAATACTATACTAAATACGTACAGAAATTCTTAACCATTTTTTTTATATATAGTAATATATATAATATATATATATATAGTATTACATGATATAGTATAACATAATATAATATATATTATATAATATAATAGCATATCCTATATAGTATAATAATATTATATATATATATATACTATCTAATATAATATGTATATATATCTTGCCTTTTGGGCAAGTTATTATTTATTACTTATTAATTTATTATTATTATTATTATTATTATTATTATTATTATTATTATTATTTATTAGTTACCATTATTATTAATTAAATTATAAATTATTATTATTATTATTATTATTATTATTATTATTATTATTATTATTATTATTATTATTATTATTATTATTATTATTATTATTATTATTATTATTATTATTATTATTATTATATTTTATTAATTATTATTATTATCTATTAATTATTATCTATTATTGATACTATTATTTATTATTATTATTATTATTATTATTATTATTATTATTATTATTATTATATGATAAACATTACAACGTTTATATGATAAACAAATACAACGTTTTATTAACAGATTATAATATTATGCAGCATTTTTCCTTTAGCTATGTTGAAGGTATAGGCTTTATTTGATTCGTAACTGAAGTCAACCCACAATATAAAACTAAACAGCGCAATTACTATGAGAACAGAGTATATAACAAGATTCACTCCTAAGTCAAGAAAGAAGTTCAAAATATTGTTGCCCAACTGAAAGGAAATAAATTAACATTTACTACCGATACATCATCAGGGTGTCTCTCTTATCTCTCACTTGCAATGGTAATAATGATAAAGTTGAACCTTTGCATGAGAAACAAACGAAAGAGTATCTCTCTAAAAAGTTTGATGAAATTCTAGCAAAATATAATTTAG